>PVKE010001113.1:24663-109386 GCA_004027555.1 Craseonycteris thonglongyai
ACCGAGGATCGAATCCCGGCTCCGGCCCAGGCAGGACCCACGTGCTGAGCTGGGGAGTTCCCACAGTTCGGTTCTCTAACTGTCTCTGTCTCTGTCTCTCTCTCTATCTGTCAAAAAGTAAAATAGAAATAAATATGCACTGAAGACAAAAAGATAATTTCTCTCTATAAATGTGAAAAGATAAAAAAAAAAAAAAATAAATAAATAAATAAATAAATAAACAAAAACAAATACAGATTCTCCAACCCCACTCATGGAGATTTTGACTCATTAGATCTGATGTGAGGCTGGGATCTATATTTTTAAATAAGCAACATGGGTGATTCCGATGACTGACCAGGATTTGAACCCAGACCGTGCCCTGTGCAGGGCTCCTGCTTTCCCCCAACACACACGGTCCCAGGACAGGAGTCCTCTGGAAGCAGGTGGTCTTTGGAGCTTGTGCATATCAAGGGAGAACTTTCTCCTGTCCCTTTGGGCCCCCAGGTACCCAGTTTCCTTGTAGGGCTTCATAACATTAAATGGAAACCTTCCCTGTAATGCCCGCCCATTGATGCCAGGCCCTGATGGCCACTCCAGGCTACACAGAATTGGCTGGCACCGGCTTCCACCTGATAGTCCTCTAGAGAGAGGAGGCTCCTACAGGCATCTGCGTCTCCTGCTGCTGGTGCGTTCGTGGATTTCAGACCTCCCACCGTCATGGCCCCGCACGCCCACGTGGTACGGCAGACACACCAGGCCCAGCACTCGGGAAGTGGTGAGAGCAGTGCTGAACTGAGTGGGGGATGGACCCCTTTGTGAAGGACCCCTTTTCTCACTGTGCCATTGGCTCATGCGGAACTTGTTCTAACCGCTTCAGGTCTTTTCCACACGCTCTGTTGAGTCACTTCCCATCATGCCCATACATGGTCAATTTTTGAAACACAAATGTGGGATGTCTGCCCAACTGTTAAGATTTCATTTCATTATAGTTTTTACCCATCTTCAAGCAAGTTCACATTCTTGATGACCCTGATTTGGCCATCTGACATGTTAGCCATGCCTCCCAGATTTGAGGTTGCAGATTGGATAAACAAGCCTTCAGTGTGTCTGTTCAAAACATTGAACAAGACAGAGCCAAGGAAGATCCCTCCAAGAAAGCATTCATTTTACAGGGCAGCCTGATTCACACACCCAAGTTTCCTGGGATCATAAGCTGCTCTGGTATTTTCAGTTAAGTTCTGTCCTCTTCTATTTAAAAAGAAAAGCGCCATGTTGCATAATACAGACGTAGGTCTCCGTCATAATTTGCCTGTGAGCCATTGTGGGACAGTACTCACAGCGTGGCTGGGTCCCCAGCGTGGCTGGGCTAGCGCTTGGACACCTGCAGTGTGTCGAGAGGCACACTTGGGTCCCCATCCCATCTTCCCACTGAGCAGCTGGGCAGCCTTTGACAGCTGGCTTCATCTCTCTGAATTAAGTCCTCATGTGGGGACAGGTTGGCAATGACCAGCAGGGTTGTTTGAGGATTAAGATAACATGTAGTTTAGCAAGCCCTGAATAAATGGTAGCCATTTCATTTGTGAATTCTTGAGAATGATTATCAGTGACCACCCTAGACAATGTTTGTGACCCCCCAAAATTTGTATTGAAACGTAATCCCAAATGTGATGGTACTAGGTCGTGGGACCTTTGGGAGGTGAGTAGCTCTACTCTCATGAATGGGATTGTTGCTTTTTTTCTTTTTTTGACAGAGAGAGACAGAGAGAAGGGGGAGGGTCCAGAGCAGTCTCCATAGTTGTATATCATCAGTTTTCAACTTGATTTCATTCCACACAGATGGGCGGGGGCCGAGCAAGGCGGTAACTGGGCTGGGGCCCTCCCACATGGGAAGCACACCCCAGTTCAGCATATGGGTCCGCACGGGCTGGGGCCGGGATTCGATCCTCAGTCCATAGGGCTGCAAAGTGAGTGCTTAACTCGCTGAGTCATCCTGGCTTCCCCCTCACCCCCCCCCCACCCACTCTTTCTTTTTTTTTTTTTTTTTGACCGCGAGAAGCAGAGATAGAAAGAGTCACAGAGAAGGGGGAGGGCCCAGAGCAGTCGTCATAGTCACACACCATCAGTTTTCTACATAGTTTCATTCCACACAGGTGGGCGGGGGGGACAGTGCAGGCAGGAACCGGGCAGGGGCCTCCTGCATGGGAGATACACCCCCATGAGCTGAGGGCTGAACCAGGGGTCTCCCATATAGGAAGCTCACCCCAGCAAGAACCGAACTGGGGGGGTCACACCGCTGTTCAGCATATGGGTCTGCACGGGTCAGGGCCAGGATTCGATCCTCAGATCCCGGGATTGCAAAGCAAGCACTCAACCCGCTGAGCCATCCCGGCTTCCCTGGATTAATGTTCTTTTAAAAGAGAGCTCAGAAAGCCCCTTTGCCCCTTCTGTCACCTGAGGACACAGCAGCAAGATGACTGAGCCAGAAGGTGGGCTCTCTTCAGCACCTGATGCTGGACCCCCAGCCTCCAGAACTGTGAGGAATACATCACTGTCATTTATAAGCCACCCCATCTATGGTACTTGTTACAGCAGCTCAGGTGGACTAAGTGACTGATAAAAGGTCACCCTGTCCTGAGCAGGTAAAGGGCAGAGCCTGCCTTTGGTGTGAAGCTTGGGACCAGGTGGGAAGCAATTCTGTCCCTAATCCCAGGACGGTATAACCTTTCAACCCTGTCAGTACTTTGACATTTGCAAAGTGCTTTTATATCAGAGCTTATTCAGTCCAGCATCCGAGGAGCTGCTATTCTTCCCAGTTCACAAATGAGGAAACAAATGCCAGGAATTTATGACCTAGGAAGCTTCTCTGGCTCCCAGTCTAATGTTTGCCCTCCACTACCCCATGTTTTGCAGTTACTCTGTTTTGCAGTTCTTTGCTTCATAATTCAGTCCTTCGTGCATGTACGTGTCTTAGTGTCCTATAGGCCCTGCTCACTGCTGGAGGCAGGCAAATAACGGAGTTGATGACTTTCTGGGGCCTCCAGAGGGTTCTGCAAATAGTACATGTTCAAGAATGTTAGCAACAAGTCAGAAACGTCAAGCTTATCCTGCCTGAGTCCCTATGGGCTTCAGGTCCCTCGGAGGACCTGGGAAGGGAGGGGGCTAGGGTCCAGCTGGTGGGTCAGGCCCCCGCAGGGACCAGTTAGACTAGCGGAGGACCCAGAAGGGCTCACAGGAGGGCACAGATGCCGATGGGGGAGTCGCCCACCAGGGCTGTGGCCATGACGGGCTCCTAGGCCGGCTGGTGTGAATAGAGCCGAGCTGGGGCCCTGTGTTGGTAACGCCCTGGGGTGCCCAGCACTGCTTCCTGTAGGCTTGGGTTCCCAGGACACTTTCCCCAGGGCCCTCATGAGTCCTGCGGGGTCCGCTCTCGGGCTGAAGCAGCCTGCCCTGGTGGGAAGATGGGAGTAAGAAGGAGGCAGGCAGAGGGTGCTGACTGGGAGCTTCTGTGTGTGTGTGTGTGGCCCTGGGGGAAGCAGAGCTGTGAGCAGGTCTTCCAGCAGCTTGCAGGTATGAGCCCCGCCCTCTCCCCTCCCCACCTCCCACCGCCCCCACCGCCAGGATTTGTCTCCCTCCCCCCACCCTGTGTCCTGTGCAGCCATGAGAACTGTCCTGCCTCGGGTGTTGCCAGGGGTCCTTTCCACAGGGAGGGCCTCTAAGCTGAGGACGTCGGGACAGGGGCAGGCAGGGACTTAGAGTTCACCAAGCCTCCCTAGCGCTTTGGAAGCAGTGGCACATCTTGATCCCTAGTGGCTGTCTTAGGTCACCAGGCAGGACAAATGTTTTAATTCTCTACCACCACCCAGGGTGGGCCCTAACTGCCCTCACTGGCCTCCAGATGTATGTGCCCTGTGTTCCTCTCGCCTCCCTGTCCCTCCCTGCCCACCACTTCTGAGGGAGCCTTTGACCCCATTGCTACGCAGACCCAGGGGGAGACCTCAGATCTCAGGCAAGAGGAGCCCAGGGCAACATGGCGCGTTTGTGCCCTGCCCCTGCATGAGGCCGGACCCTGGATGGACTGGTGTTTCTCAGGAATAAATGTGTCCCTTAATCCCCCTTCACTGTGGCCCTGGGACCGGGCCTCAGGGGCCCCCGGCTCAGGCTCAGACCCTCACCCCCCTGGCCTTGTGTCTGAGCCTAGCTGCCCTCCGAGGGGTGTTTGCTGCGTGGTTTTAAGCGACGTCTCCTTCCTCGTTTCCCTGTCTGCTAACCAGCCTCCAGGGGCCTCACTCAGGGCACAGCGCAACCTCAGGGAGGCAGGCTGGGGCGGGCTGGAGGCCTCAGGGCATAAGTGGGCTGAGGGGCCTCTGAGGAGGTGTGAATGAGGGAGGCTGAGCAGCTGGCTTGGACAGCCCTGTCCCAGCCCTATCTCCCGTCCACGACACCCTCTCCACACCCCAGCCCTGATAAGCGGGTGTGAGCCGTGGCTGCCTTATGACAGGCCCTTCAGCAGGGACGGGGTGGCGGGGGTCCACTGCACTGCAGAATTCAGACGTCAGCTTCTTCTTCCCCACCCCCATGGCCCGGCCAGACTGGACAGGCCCAGCCCAGCGGCTTCCTGCCTGACACCAGCCCACAGGCCTCGGCCCTCTGAGGCTGGTAGCAGACCCCCCCAGTCCTGTCTGGCAAGCTGTCGGGGGCATGGCCACCTGCTGCCGTGGCTGCTGCTGGCCAGGCACACTCAGGGCTCAGCTCTAGGCTCGTCCTCCTGGGGCCCTCAACTTGGGCCTTGGGGTCACCGTTCCGTCTGCGCCCCTTCTTTCCTCGAAGGCCCTAGCCACTGCCCACAGGAGGCCACGGCTAGAAACCCCTTATTTGGCACTTTGTGGGCATAGGGTTGGGGCAGCAAGGAAGGCCGGGAGGACGAGAAGCTAGCGTGGAGCTCCAGGGAAGGTGGGGCAGGCACACAGGACTGGGGCAGGAGGCAGGGCCTTTCTCCAGGCCCGGACCCCCACTGCTTTCTCACAGGCTCTCTTCCATGTTCAGATCGCACGATTACTTCCCAGGCTGCCGCCGTTCCGCGCCAGGCAGCCTCTCCCTGTGTGTGTGGGAGCCAACCTGTGCCTGGCAGGTTGACCGGGGTCGAGCCCCAGCTCTGCCACTTACTTGGTTGGGGGAGAGCACGCGTCGCTTAACAGCTCTGTGTCTCAGTGTCCTCGTCTGTAAAATGCAGGGGACGGCATGGATGCGAGGGCTGTGCACCTCGCAGGACTGCTGCGGCCGTAAGTACCCACTGAGTTTATACACGTCAAGTATTTAGAACAGTGCCTGGCACACAGTAAGCGCCCTGTGTTCTACCGCCCATGTGTTTATTCTATTTTATTATTTTAAAGATTTATTTTGTTGTTTTTGACAGAGAAATAGAGACACAGAGAGAAGGGGGGGAGGGCCCAGAGCAGTCTCCATAGTTGCACATCATCAGTTTTTTATATGGTTTTGTTCCACACAGGTGGGCGGGGGCCGTGCAGGGTGGGAACCAGGCTGGGGGCCTCCCACATGGGAAGCACACCCCCTCGAGCCAGGGGCCAAGCTGGGGGCCTTCTACATGGAAGCTTGCTGCGGCAGGAACCGAACTGGCTTCTCTCCTCATCATGGGTAGCGAACCACAGTTCAGCATATGGGTCTGCACAGGCCAGGGCCGGGACTTGATCCTTGGACCTTGGGGTTTCAAAGCAAGTGCTCAACCCACTGAGCCATCCCAGCACTACCCAAATTTTATTTTAATGTAATTTCAAACTTACAGAAAGGTTGCAAGCAATTCCCATGTATCTTTTATGCAGATTCACCAGTTATTTATATTTTAATAATTCTCTTTCTCTCTCTACATCTCTGTGTATAATATGCCCTGGACTCTATATGACATGTCTACTATAGTCTAAATACACATAAGACATACATATTTCTTTCTGGATCACTTGAGAGTAAGTTGAAAATGACATGCCTTCTTACTCCTTAGTACTTCAGTGTGTGTTGGCAAGGACAAGGATATTCTCTTACAAAGCCACAGTCTAGTCATCAGTATCAGAACATTTAACGTCAATAGAATATTGTTATCCACATCCACGTTCAAAGTGCACCTGCTGTCTCGGTCCTATCTCCTTTATGTCTGTTTTCTTCCTGTTCCAGGGTCCTCTATTGCCTTTAGTTGTCATGCCCCCTTAGTCCGCTTTAATCTGGAAGAGTTCCTGAACCTTTCTTCATGGTTCTCAAGCCGGACATTTTTGAAGCATTCAGGCCAGTTTCGTAGAATTATGTCACTCAAATTCTCTTTGCTGTTTCCCCATTCTTAGTTTCAGGTTATGCGTTTTTGGCACGATGACGACCAAGGTGATGTATCTTTCTCAGAGTGTTACCTGGGCGGGCACACGGGGCCATGTCCCTGGATCTGCCGGAGCGGTTCTTTGATCCCCTGGTTTAGGTGGTGGGTGCCAAGTCTCCCCACTTACAAGTGCTGTTTGCTTTTTGCAATTAAAAGGTAACTGTGGGGAAGTACCTGGAGACATGTCCCTCATCAGAGTTTTACCCACTAGTTGTAATCCACTGATGACTTTCTATTCCATTATTCCCTCTAAACTTATTGCTGGGCTCGTTCGCTGGCGCCCACGTCTCTGGGTGCATCTCTGTCAGTCTTTGAGCAGCGACCTCTCACTTTCTGGTACAAGCTGTTCCAGGCTCCTCTTGTATTTGCTCTGGCAATGGATCGGCTACTTCACCAAGGATCACCTTTAGGAGGAGAATGGTATTTAGAAACCAAGGTTTGGGTGCAGCGTGTGCTCATTGATACTGCTGTGTTGTTGCTTCTAGTTGACCAGCTTTATTTTCGGTCCACTTGGTTGTGATGGTGGTGGAGGGGGTGGGGGTGGGGTGGGGGTTGGGGGGGCGCTGAAGAAACTGCAGCTTAGCGCTGGGAGGGGGGAGGGGAAGGAGTGAGAAGGCCCAGGGAGAGACCGGCCTCCCCTCCCCTAGCTCTCTGGGTCTCTCCTGCCTTCTCCTTCCTTCCCCACTTCATCGTGACCTCATCTCCTCTTTCCTGTCAGAATTCCTCTGCAGATTCCAGCTGTGGGAACCTCTGAAACCATTTTGCCAGCTACGTGTTTGATATCAGACACAGACAACTATGTGACCTTGTGTGTGAACAGTCAAAGGCAAAGATAATTTACGAGAAATATTCTGCTTAGAACAATCTGGTGACAAGGTGATTGGGGAAGACACATTTGGAAGATTTCCACCTGGAAACGTTCCTTTTTCCTGCATGAACAGCACGGAGACCAAACAAAGCCTGTACCGGGGCTGGAGGTTGGGCGCTGTTGGAGGTGTGCTCTCCCCATCAGCCTCCTCAAGGCCCGGGGCCCACAGGGGGATTAACTGCCCAGGATGAACCACCTGCCATGCCCACAGGTAGCAGGGATAGGTCAGGTTTAAAAAGAAGACCATTGGAGTCCAGCAAAGGCCACTTAATGGCTTTCTGTTCTTTTTTTTTTAAGATTTTATTGTTTTGACAGAGAGAGACAGAGACAGAGAGACAGAGAGAAGGGGGAGGGCCCAGAGCAGTCTCCATAGTTGTACGTCATTGGTTTTTGACACGGTTTTGTTCCACACAGGTGGGCAGGGGCCACGCAGGGCAGGAGCGGAAGTGGGGGCCTCCCGCATGGGAAGCTCGTTGAATGGCTTTCTTATTAAGCAGATGTGCGGTGAGTGGGCAGCCTTGGTCTCCTACTTGGCCTTTGCTAACTGTTTTGAGACTACACCCAAAGGCTTCTTCTCCCTGAGATCCGTGGTAGGCCAGACCGGCCCCTGGGGGAGGTGCAGCAATTTACAGAAGGAGCCCAGTGCCTCTGGGAGAAAAGAAAACACCGTCAGTGTAAGATGTGGAGGGAAGGAGATTGTTGGAGAGGACGGGGGTGGCCACAGTACAGGCCTTGGGCCAGTGACTTCTGAAATGGAATTATCGCGAGGACAACAGGGTGTTGACTGTGGTTCACAGCAGGTCCCGCCTGTGTCTTCCCGGGTGCGGCTGACTTGAGCGTGGAGGGAGGCTGCCTTTGGGAGTTTAAACTCTGTCATGCTGAGACTGTGTGCGCTCCGCTGGGGCCTGTGCTTATTGATCCACAGGACTGTCACGGAGTGATGAGGCTAAGTGGGGACTCCCCGGGTTCCCCTTGGCTTTGAGGAATGGTACTGGTTTCTGGTGGCCTGTGCTGGACACTGAGGTGTCCAAGTGTCCCCAGCAGTGACATGGGGTGGTGTTCAGACTCCAACCCCTATTTTGTTTTTTAAATAATTCAAGGTGAAGTTTCCTCAAAGGAGGTGCTGGGTTTGTCATATAAATTCTTGATTGTTAATAGAAAATATTAAGAGTGGAGTGAGGTCACTTGGGAGGGCGCTGGGCTCAGGGACAGTTGATATAGTTGCCTTTTCAATGACCACAGTGGCCATGTCCCCGTCATCAGCAAGGTACTGAGGACTTCCTACCTTTTGGAGCTTATGCTGCCGTGGTAGACACAGGAGGCAGGGTTACGGCAGATGGGACCTAGAATTAATTCTTGGGTAGAAGAAGCCCCATGGGATCATCCACCTTGCTTGCCAGGTACTCACTGGGGCAGATGCCAGAGCCTGAAGTCCAGCTCAGGAGCTGCCCTGAGGAGGCCCCTGGTGGCAGCTCCCCACTGTCCTAGCCAGAGACCAGGCCTTGGGCACCCTATCCACCCATTTAGTGTCTGATGTAGCTCCCAGCTTTCTTACTCTCCACTGTCCCCATCCTGGCCCAAGCCACCATTGTGTCCCTACAGAGGCCATCTGACCTGCTTCCCCTCATTCATTTTTTTTTTTTTTTGAACTGAACTGGGGGCCTCTCCGCATTCAGGAAGCACATCCCAGTTCAGCATGTGGGTCCGCCTGGGTCGGAGCTGGGATTCGATCCTCGGTCCTCAGGGCTTCAAAGCGAGCGCTTAACCCACTGAGCCATCCCAGCTTTCCCCATTTTATTTATTTATTTATTTATTTATTTACCTTTAAAGATTTATTTTTATTGTTTTCAACAGAGAGAAAGAGAGACAGAGACAGAGTGACAGAGAAACAGAGAGACAGAGAGAAGCGGGAGGGCCCAGAGCAGTCTCCATAGTTGACAGCATTAGTTTTCAATACAGTTTCATTTCGCAGGTGGATGTGGGGCTGCACAGGGCAGGAACTGGGCCAGGGGACTCCCGCATGGGGGGCACGCCCCCACAAGCTGGGGGTCTCCTACATGGGAAGCATGCCTGGGGCAGGAGCCGAGTCGGGGGTCCTCCCACATGGGAAGTTTGCCTCAGTGAGAACCAAACTGGGGCACACCCCAGTTCAGCATATGGGTGCAAATGGGCTGGGGCTGAGATTCCACCCTCAGACCCCAGAGCTGCAAGACTGAGCCACCCCGGCTTCCCCCCTCCTTCATTCTTGTCCCCCACAAACCTTTCCCTCAGAGAAGGAGATGGAATCTTTCTAAAGTACAAACCCAATGAGCAACCATGCCTCTCCCTCCGAATAATAAAATGCGGACGAAACAGTACGCCTCTTGAGCCGGCCCGCAGTGCCTCAGGCCACCTGCAGACTCCTTTCCTGGGCTTCCTGCCGGGCTCCCCTCACTCTCTGGGGCCAGCCCCATGGGCCATCCCCCGTGTGGGATGGGCCATGCCCCTTCCACCTCAGGACCTTTGCATCGGCTGTTGCATCTGCCTGGCCATGCCCACCTGAGGACCTCAGAGCTCTCCGTCCTGGTGCCCGACGTTCTCGCTCATGGCGCTTCCCTCCGCAGTCCTGCAAGCATAAACGGCCCTTGCTTGTGGATTCTGAGGTTGATAACACCAGTTATAATACGTTCCCTGCGTGTTTGCTAAAGGAGGAACGGACAGGTACCTCCGTTTCCCCAGCTTGCCCTGTGTGTGGGCTGACGTCACTTAGTGAGCGAGAGTGGGGACGGGGACCTCCTGGGGCGTAGGGCTGGCGTCCGCCCTGCTGGCTGGGCCAGGGCCCCAGCGCTCGGCTTCCGACGATCCTGCGAACGCCAGTCTCCGCAGGAGAAAGGGTGGCTGGCGGGAGGCAGGTGCGTGGCTTGGTAGGGGGTCTCCTCCTTAGCGGGGGCACAGGAGCAGGGTGGCTGGGTCACATGCGAGGTAGGGCTGGTGGGAGGCGGGTGCATGGCTTGGTAGGGGGTCTCCTCCTTAGCGGGGGCACAGAAGCAGGGTGGCCTGGGGGCTGGCAGCAGGTGGGTGGTGAGGGTGGCGCTGAGGTGGTGGCTTCCCCGGGGGAGAAGGGGGCAGGGGCGGCCAGGGTGCCAAAGGAGTCCTGGCAGGGACTGGCGGCTGGGGAGGCTGGGCGGGGCCGCCCGCCATTGAGGAGGTGACAATGAGCATGAAGAGCATGCTTAGAGGGAGTGAAGGACTGGAGGGTGGGAAGGCCAGAGCTTCCTCCGTCCCCTCTCCCCACACAGCTATGCTCCTTGCCCCGACCACCCTCACCTCTCCTGCCCTCCAGCCCCTCCGTCCTCCTGTTCTCGCTGCTCTGGGCCTCTGTCATCCCCAGGCCTCTGGCCCCTAGGGCCCCCTCAGTGCCCCCGGCCTCCCAGCCCCTCAGCTCCCACCCAGCCCCCGCGTCACCAGCCCGCCCCGTCCTGCCAGCCCTTCTCATCACCTCCTCCTCGCTCCCTGTATCACCCTGGCAGGGCCCCAGATCTGTGCAGGCTGATGCCCAGCATGCGGGTCCTCCTCTCCACCCCAGCCCCGGGGAGGGGCTCCCGTGGGGACTGGGCTTTCCTCCAGAGGTCAGGCAGGGTGAGGGTGGGGCCAATAGAGGATCTGGCCCACCCTGAGCTGTGGGGCTGAGCCAGGGAGAAGGCACGGGGAGGGGGGAGAGCATGCTGAGCACCCATGGGGCAGAGGCGCTGTCCCTGCAAGGCCATCCTTTCCTTAGCTCCCCCCAGGCCTCGTGGTCCTCCCTGGTGTCTGCCTCAGCTTTCTCCGCCTCCCCAGTCCCTCTAGTTTCTCCTGGTCCCCTCCCTGGTGTCTGAGAGCTGGGCCCTAGGCCATTCTGTGGGTCAGGCACCGGGGGAGCTTTCCACTGCTGTGCGTGTGACTAGTGTCGCCAGGGGTGGGTGGCTGTCAGGGTGCCTCTGGGTGGAGCAAGTTACCTGTAAAGAGTATGTCAGGAAACAGAGAGCAATGCAGGAAATCAGTGGATGCTCCTGTAGGGGGGACTTGGGGATTGTCCCCATGAAAACACAGGGCTCTGAAGAGGAAAATGGGTTTGCCATGAACAAGTCATGTCGGGATTAGTAATAATAATCGCCATTATCCTACGGGCCATTTCTTAAGTGCTTATCATGTACCAAGGATTACTGCAAATTCTCTACCCGTCTTTACACAATCCTCACAGTACCCTAGCAGGTAAGTGTTGTTACACCCATTTTACAGACGAGGGAATGGAGACTAGCTTAGAAGGGTCAGTTTCTTTAGATCATACAGAAAACCGTGGCAGAGCAACGGACTGTTGTCATACTACACAGGGTGTCTTGCTTCTCCAAATGGTAATATAAGTATATAAAGCATTTGTTTAGAGCTCCTTAAAAGCAGCTGCAGACATTTCATCAAAGAAGACGTAAGAATGGTCAAAAAGCAAATGAAAAGACTCCCAACGTCCTGAGTTACACCCACTCATATGGCTGAAATTTAAAAAAATAAATAAAAAGACTGACAACACCAAATGTTGGCATGGACATGGAGCAACTGGAACTCTCATCACCGGTGGGAATGAAAAATGAACAACCATTTTGGAAAACATTTGACAACTTCTTATAAAGTTAAATATACATTAATCATATGACCCTAAAATTCAATTCCTAGGTATCTACTCAAGAGTTAAAAACATGTGTACACAAATACCTGAACACAAATGTTCATAGCAGCTTTATTCATGATAACAAAAATTTGTGAGCAACCCAAATGTCCATCAACTATTGAATAGAAAATGAATGGTGGTACATCCATATAATAGAATACTACTCAGCAATGAAAAGGAACAAACCAACACACCCAACCACATGATGGATCTCAGATGCATTATGCTGAGTGACAGCAGCCAGACACAAAAGGCTGCATGCATATTATTTCATGAATTGTCTGGAAAGAGCAAATCTACAGGAGCAGGAAATAGCTCAGTGGTTGCCAGGGGCTGGCGGCGGGGAAGGGGTGCCCGCCAAGGAGCGTGAGGGAACTTCTTGGTGTAATCGGAATGTCTGGTATCTTGATATTGGTGGTGGTTTTACTGCTTGTATACATGTGTCAAAACCCATCAAGCTATGCATTTGAGAAGGGTGAATTTTATGGTATGTAAACTATACCTCCCTGAACCTGCTTTAAGTATAGAAACAGTGGGAGAACAGGGGAGGAAATAGGATGGCCATTGCAAAGGTGACATTTGAGAAAAGATTTGAAAGAAGAAAAGGGGGCGCACAACTGCTTTCTGGGAGTGGGGGAGGGGAGTGAGGCCAGCAAAGGCAATGAGGTGGGGGTGCGGGGGTGTTAATCCTAAGGCAGGAGCTTTCGTGGCTGAAGTGTGACGAGAGACAGGGTTGCAGTGGGGCTCGCAGGCACTCGGGCCTGGGCAGATCACGGGGGCCGCAAAGGGCTCAGGTTCTACTCCAAGTGCAGCGGGGCCCACGGCGGGCGGGTTTGAGCTGAGCACTGACATCGTCCACCTAGCTGTTCAGTAGACCCGCAGGCTGCTGCGCTGAGGACAGTCTGGGCCAGGACCAGTGAGGAGCTTTGCAAGAATTCAGGCAAGAGATGATGGTGGCTCAGACCAGCATGGAGGCAGCAGACATGTTGAGAAGTGATTGGACTCTTTCAGAAGCAGAGGCAACAGAATTTCCTGCCAGACTGGCTGTGGCGAGAGAGAGAGAACACGCAGGGATGACGCCAAAGCTTTTGGCCTGAGCGGCTGGAAGTTCAGCCAGACACCCCTGAGTGGGCGGTTGACTAGTTTTCACCATCCCGGGAGGCCTGTGGCCGAAGTCAAGACAGAGGCAGAGGGGAGGGGCTCCTGGCTCCGGGGCTCAGAGGCTGGGCTGTGCATACTGGTTATTCCATTACCCTTTATTTATTGGCCTTATTGGCTTTTGCCATTTCCTCATTGTCTCCCGTCTGGAGAGAAGACTCTAAATGTGATGGATTGACACAGGATACAGGAGGCCCAATTAGCCCGGAGAAGCCAGCTCTCTTCTTGGCCAGGCCTTCCCGCCCTCCCCGGTCCTCGCAGTTCCTCCCACAGCCTTGTGCGCAGAAGCCTTCCAGGAAGAGGGGGTGCAGCCCGAGTGAGGGTGACGGCAGAGGACAGGAGGGATTCAGACGGGTGCCCCCCAGGAGACTCGCGCAGTTCCAAGGACAGATGCTAGAGGCCGGCTCAGCCTCCTGGCGCTTCGCACCTAAAATCCCAGCACTGTTTCCTGAGGCTGTTCCCACAGGGGCCAGGCACGGAGCAGGGCAGGAGCCAGGATGTGCCTGCCACCAGCCCATCAACCCACACCTGGGGAGGGCGGCCGTGCTCCGCCGCCGCTGTCTGGAAATCTGATCTGGCCCCTGTTTCCACAGCGGCTGGGAGGATGGGCCTTTACTCTCTGGCAGCAGGTGCCTGGCAGCCGCCTGGGGATGCCAGCCCCATGAGCGGGCATGGGAGGAAGTGCTTGTCAGGGTGGTCATTACCTGGGCTGGGCTCAGGCTGGCCTGGCCCCCACCTTTGCCATCAGGCTGACTTGGGACATCTGCAAAAGAGTGGTGTCTCCAGCAGGGCTCCCAGGGCCCCTCTAACAGGGGCCTCCGCTCACAGAGCTTGGCAGCTGCCAGCATTTAAATGTCATTTCTGAAGTCCCCTCTGGCCTGCCTGCCTGTGTCTGTCCCTTGGGAATGTCCGAGGCCTCTGATCCAAGGGGGATTGGGACGGGAAGCCTGAGGTCCGTTCCTGGGATTCCTGGCACCTCCCTGTGGTCATGGCCCCACCCTCCAGCCCGATTACTGTGCCTTCAGTGTGCGTGTGTGTGAGCCCGCACGTGTCTCCATGTAGGGAGGATCTCAGATGGCCCCGTGCCCGACTCCTTCCAGAAGACAGAGTGGAAGCTAGGAGAAAAGGGGGCAGAGACCTCAGAGTTCAGGGAGGACTCAGATGGAGGAGAGGAGTCTGGTGAATTCAGCGGACAGTGAACTTGACTGGCTTATCTCTTTCTGCAACTGAAGCCGGCTCCTAATCTGGGCCAGGCACTGGGGTGGGGCCTGGACAGCATGGTGTCAGTGGACTGGCTGGCCCGGCCTGGCCCGGCTCTCAGAATCGAGGGCCCGCCACACAGTGCAGAGAGCTCAGGGCCTTGAGGGATGGGGCGCTGTGTCTGCACGGGTGGCTTCAAGAGCAGCCAGGGCAGCAGACACCAGTCCGGGCTCTCTGCCTCCCAGCGGTGGCCTGCAACAGCTCTTTGCTCTGGGTCGCCGCCTCCTGCCCCCGCCTGCAGGATGCCTGTGCCCCATCCTCCGGCCCCTCCTGGGCCCCCGCTCTGAGTCCCGTGGCTGTCAGGGCTGCTGGCTCGGAGCAGGGGAGCTGCCAATGCCGTGGCCCCCGGGTGACAGCTGACGTCTGTCCAGGAGCATCTCCCTGCCAAGGACTGAGCTCCCTGGGCTACATGCCTTCCCGCTGACACAGGAGCCGGTGTCTGGCCCTGCCAGAGCCGCCCGCCCTCTGGACCCTGCCTCACCGCAGAGTGGCTGGTGGCAGCTGCGACATTGCAATGAACACAAGGTCCCACTCGGCCTCCCTCCAGAGAAGCCCGCCACATCCCAGGCCGGGCAAGGGCCCATCCCAAGCAGTCATGGAAGGGCCCACACAAGGGCCCAGACTCCAACCCTTGGCTCCAAGAACAACGGGAAAGTGGCCATGCTGGCCCAGACGGTGGTGGTGAGGCTCTGGAGCGTGTGGGAGAGAAGGCCCGACCCCGTCACAGCCTCGTGGTGGACATAGACTCCGTTCCACCCCCGTCAGGCACCCCACACAGTTCCTGACCTCTGCCAGCCAATGAGCTAGGAGCCCAGCTGCCGTGGTGAGCAGCACAGCCCCGGCCCCTGCCCTCCTGTGACCTCCTAGTAAGAGAGACGTGCCCATCACGACCCCGGGGCACCCAGGCACCCACCCAAGGTCCACATGGACCCGAGACAGCAGCGTCACAGCATAGCACTCATCCTAACCACACAGGTGCACAGCTATTTTAAATGCTGACATTCTTTTTCAAAAAGCTGCCGTGGCCCCTACACTGGGCTGGGGCCTGTCCTTTGAAAAGCCTGAGTCATGTTGGGGAAAGATGATGAAACAAGTGTCTCAGGAAGTTCGAATGGACGGTCCCCTCCCTGGTTTTGATCAAGAGACCAGTACCTAGGGTTTCAGGAATCCAAGCCTCCAGGCCTCGTCGGCAGGCTGCTCATAAAAGGAAATGACACCGGACGCTGGGCCCCGCAGGCGTATCAAGTCACATATAAGAGGGGAGCGGAAGGCAAGGGGAACCGAGGGCCCCTGGAGAGAGCTGCCTGGTGGCGTTTCCAGGGCCCCGTGGCTGTTCCTTAGGGAAGAGCCTGTGGCAGGGTGATGGCACCTTCTCAGCCAGGCCTGGCAGAGGGGCTTTTAGGACCTTCTTGGAGAGTTTGGACACAGGGAGATGTGGAGAAAGCACGAGTGGATGGGTCGAGGGCCATGGCAGGAAGAGGCTGGAGGTGGACCCACAGGTGTCCATGGGCACAGGAAGGGGGTCGCAGGGACACCTGGAAGAGGAGCTGCCCAGCCCCGAGTGCTGATGGGACTGGATGCCCTCGGGATGAGGGGGAGGTATTTACGAGGCAAAGTGGCTGCGGGCTGCTGTTCTACCGAAGGCTGAGGTGACAGCCGCAGGACCAGGCTGGTTTTCACGCAGGGCTAGGAAAGATGAGCCGCCCTGAATAAAGCTGAGGCGCAGGGCAAGACACAAATAGAGGCTGGGTTAGGTGCACCTGGGTCATGTTTGTTTACACATGGGCTTTGCAGGTGTTTGCAATGAGTGTCAAGTGCTGTGACAAGGCAAGTGCTAAGGGTGACGGGGAAGAGGCTGGGTGGTGGGCAGGGAGGGCTCCCAGAGGAGGTGACAGTAAGACGAGGCCTGAAGGCCGAGAAAAGAGAGCGTTCTGGGGCGGGAACCGCAGTTGGCAAGGCTGAGAGGAGGAAGAGGCCTCCGAGGGTTTAGAGAGTGATGCAGTTACAGAGGCTGGCAGGGCTGGAGGCCCTGGGAGAAGCTCGTCTTGATCCTGAGGCCACTGGAAGCCACTGAAGGGTTGTATCCAAGGCAATAATCTTGGATTACAGTGCGCGGGTAGCTGAGCAGTTTGCAGTGGATGAGGTTAGGGGAACCTAGCGGTGAGGCAAACCAGGACGCAGCACCAATGGAGCCAAGTGGCGGCGTGTTAGAGACGCAGAGGAGGCAGCACCAATGGTGTGGGTGAGGGAAAGCCCACAGCTGAAGAGGGCACCAGTGGGGGCACTGTCACCAACGGGCGTGGGAGAGAGACAGGCGAGCTCAGTGTTGGACGGGTTGGGTATGAGAGCTTTGGAGATGTTCCAAGTAGGCAGCCGGACATACCGGCCTAGGGCTCAGTGCTGAAGAGGCCTGGGCTCCAGATAAAGATTCAAGACTCTTCTTTTTTATTTTGACAGAGAGAGAGACAGAGAGAAGGGGAGGGCCCAGAGCAGTCTCCATAGTTGTATGTCATCAGTTTTTGACAGTTTCATTCCACACAGGTGGGCGG
This sequence comes from Craseonycteris thonglongyai, assembly GCA_004027555.1. Taxonomy (NCBI): domain Eukaryota; kingdom Metazoa; phylum Chordata; class Mammalia; order Chiroptera; family Craseonycteridae; genus Craseonycteris; species Craseonycteris thonglongyai. The sequence continues at coordinate 41,538 of PVKE010001113.1, forward strand.
GGGCCACGCAGGGTGGGAACCAGGTGGGGGCCTCCCACATGGGAAGCTCACCCCAGTTCAGCATATGGGTCTGCACGGGCCAGGACTGGAATTCTATCTTTGGTCGCCAGGGCTGCAAGGTGAGTGCTTAACCCGCTGAACCATCCCGGCTTCTCCAAGGCTCTTCTTTAAAGCATGGCAGAGGGTGGGGCGATGTTTCCCACCCTCTTTCTGGAAGAGGACCCAAGGCCCAAAGAGCATGATCATTCATTCAGACCCTGGAGGATGTGCCCCCAAAGGAGGCAATCCAAGGCTGGAGGACACCCTGGGGAGGGTTGTGCCCCTGAAGCCAAAGGGGGAGAGGATTTCCAGAGGGGCTGCTGTCCGCTGAGTTAAATGCTGTGGGTGGACGGGATCTGTAAGATGAGACTGGAGAAGGCTGTGCTGGATCCAGCCACGGTGGCCCTGCTGGTGGGCAGAGCGCTTGGGTGCGGTGCTGTGTATGGGGCAGGGCGCGTGAGGGGGAGGCGAGGGCCAGGAAGCTGGTGTCAGCTATCACAGGGCCAGGCCTGGGCTCACCCGCAGGTGCCACCACCTGGCTGTTCTCCACAGCAGCTGCTGCTTCCAGCACCCCCTTTTCTAAGCCCTTCCCATCGTGTGAACCCCCAATTGCAGTCCTCCCCCCACAGTGCCCCTCACTAGGAGTCCTGGAAAGCACTACTGGATGTCCTCTTATGGGGCAGGCTGCTCTATTCACACCCCACTTTTCCTGGGCCAGCCCATGACCAGCCCATTTTCTTGGGGAGACCACCGGACATTGTGCATGGTTCTCAGCCTCACCCCATTTTCCCCACGATACCGCTGCCCAGGTTTGCTCAGGACGAAGCCTTTTCACAGGTTCCTTCGGCCTCTGCTGCCCTCGTCAAATATCGGCACAAGAACAGCCCAGGCCGCGTCGTATAAGCCATTTATTGGTTTATTTGAAAAATATGTATCTTATTTATACACGAAGTTTGGTGAGAAGTGCTCAATTAGTTCACACAACAGCTGGCACTTGCCGCTTGCCCCTCCCTCCTTTTTCCTCCCCTCTCCTCCCCTCCTGCTGGTCATTGTGCGTTTCTAGAAAAAAATAATTAAGAAGAAAAGAGAGAGCCACACTAAAAGCTGAGGAGTTGAGTCCAGCCTGTCGCTGCCCTCGACCACACTGTCCACAGCCACTGGCGGCTTTCACTGGTCAGCCCTGGACACCTGTCTCAAGACTCCCAGGTTCCACACACCCAAGAGCAGCCTCCTTCCGGCCAGCTGCATGGGCCGGCGGCCACCTCCCGAGCCACATGGCTGCCTGTGCAGGGCGGACACACCCCTCGCCACATCGTGGGAGAAAATCATAGAGATCTACGCAAATAAGACTTCCACTCCGAGACGTGTCACTGGGAGAGTTGAAACCACGTCCCACACTGGACTCAAAGGGGAACGTGGGAGAAGAGAAATCACGGGCGAGGTGGGGCTGGGCTGCCCCCCGGGGGACATGGGGTGAAAGGAGAAATGTAATACTTGACTCACGGGCAGTGCCGTCGGTCAGCACTGCCCTGAGCTCGGAACGGCCAGCCCTCAGACAGCTCGGCGAGGTAGGTGAGGAGCAGCCAGGGCCCGGCTTCCTGGGCTGCCCCGAGCGGTGGCCTGAGGGTGGACGCCTGGTGGAGGGCGGCCTGGCCAGAGCTGGGATCCGACAGCGGAGCTCCAGCTCCACCAGCCAACACTGTCACCCTGAGGTGACAGTCCTCTGCACTCAAGGATTTGCATATGCTAAATAGGATTGTCAGCAGCTAAACACTTGGGGGTGGGGTGGGGTCACTGGACTAGAAAAAAGTATTTTTTTCCCTGAAAAGGCCTTCTCATGAGACCCGTGGGACAGCCTGGATGCTGCCCAAGGAGGGCTTTCGTGCGGTTGCCACCAGGACCCCAGGCTGCGCTGGAGGGGCTGGTCCAAGACCACAGGACCCCCTTCCCAAGGGGCTTGTAGTTCAGCCCCCTCCCAGCACAGGACCCCCGCTGCCTCCCCACCCACACGCTGTTGTGCATGCAGAGGCCCTGGGCACCCCCAGGAACCCAGCCTCCGGGCTTAGAGGCAGGAAGGTCCCGAGCGAGAGCCCTACTCCCTTCTTCAGATGAGCTGAGGGCTGGGGAGCTCCTGAGCCCCAACCCCACAGGCTCAGCCTTCTCTCTGGCCTGTGGGGCAGGGCCTGCCAAGTTCAGGGACAACTGCGAGCTGGGTGCCAGGCCACACGCGTGCTGCGAGGCTGGCTGCCTTGCCCTTCACTCGCATGAAGGCTCTTAGCCAAGGCCGAGCTCTCAGGGAAGAGCAGGCATTGCCCGGGGACCCAAGCCACTTTTTTTGGAAGCCTTTTATTTCCGTAGAACAGACCCCATGATGGCCTGCATAAAAACACAGGGGACAACAGGAGCTTGGGGACTATGGAAGGCCAGCGCAAGCCCCAGCTGACAGGAACCCCACCCGTGGGGGCTGGCAGGACAGGCCTGTCACCCTTGGGCTGGGGCAGGGTGGCTACCTGACCCTCGTCTTGGGAGAGCCAGTGTCTGGCCTGTGTGTGTGTGTGTGTGTGCACACGTGTGTGAGGGAAGAGGTTCAGCCCTCCTGGTACCTGAGCCTAAGTGGCAGGTCTCCCTTTCTGCCCCTGGGCAGCAAGGCCTGTGGGAACCACACTGGATTCCACTTTTACTTTGAGAACAGAGTTTCAGCAGCTCCACAGACACTCAGAGCTCAGAAGAGGCCGTGCAAACCGCTGCTGGTGTCTGTGGGGAAAAACATCAGTTCTTTGCTCAAGTAAAAAAATATCAAATATAGTAAATGTACGAAAGCCCATTCACATTCATATACAGTCTCAGTTTTATATTTTGCCTCAGCGACTGGGATGGAGTTGCTTTTCCGAGCCCTAGGGTGTGGCCAAACCAGACCAGGCCACTGGTATGGGGGGCGTCCAGGGAAGAGCTGGCGTGGCCACGCGCTTCCGGCCGTCCACGCGGGTGCCGTCGAACTCTGCCTTGTCGATTCACGGGCTGAGGCATGTCTGTCACTCCTGAAGCCCAAAGCAAGGCAGGCCCAGCCGAGGCTGGTTGGTGGCTGCACTCGGGTTTGTCATGAGGCTACAGGCTGCCTCTCAGTGTGTCCTGGTCACACGATGGACTCTCGGTCCCTGTCTGGGGAGGGGGGGACGTCCACGAGATCCTCGCTGCGGCTGTAGTCAGACGCCCGCACCTGGAGGTTATCGCTGGTGGCCCTGGTGATGCTGTCATAGGAAGGTGGGAAGGACGTGGAGGAGATGGAAGAGCTGGAGGGCGGGCCGAGGCGCCGGGAGAAGTTCTCGTTCATCATGTAGGCGATGAGGCCCTCCTGCTCAGGCGCCTCCTCTCCGGAGCGGCCGCGGGCGCCGGCCTGCTGGCGGAACAGGAAGGAGGCGTGCTTCACGGAGCGCTGCAGCAGGTGCCTGCGGAAGGCCCGCTGGATGACCGTGGCCGACACCTCCTCGTGCTTGCGCCGCAGCGTGGTGGTGATGGGCTCGTAGGAGATCTTGGACGGGTTGGCCGCCATAAACTTCTCCTCCATCTGGATCTTCAGGGCGTCCATCTCCCCAGACTCACCCAGGACCCTCTTGGTGAAGGCAAAGAGGATGTCCATGCAGTGGATCCGGTCCCCGCTCACCATAGGCAGGTCCATATTGATGAGGCTCAGCTGGTTGGGCTTGGCGAGACGGAGTGGCTCAGACAGGGCGTCGGCGAAGTCGGACAGGGCCGAGTACTCAATGAACTGGGTGGCCTCCGGGTCGAACTTCTCCCAGATCTCGTAGAACATGTCAAAGTCGTCCTCACTCAGGGGCTCCGTGCTCTCCTCCGTGGCCACGCTAAAGTTCTCCAGGATGATGGCAATGTACATGTTGACCACGATGAGGAAGGAGATGATGATGTAGGTGGTGAAGAACAGGATGCCCACGGCTGGGCTCCCGCAGTTCCCCCGGGAGCCATTGCTGTTGGGCAGGTTGGGGTCGCAGTAGGGGGGCCCCGTGTTGAGGATGGGGCTGAGGAGACCGTCCCAGCCGGCCGACGTGGTGATCTGGAAGAGGCACAGCATGCTGTTGGCGAAGGTCTGGAAGTTGAACATGTCGTCGATGCCAGCCTCCCACTTGACGTACGCGAAGTTGGCCATGCCAAAGATGGAGTAGATGAACATGACGAGGAAGAGCAGCAGGCCGATGTTGAAGAGGGCAGGCAGGGACATCATGAGGGCGAAGAGCAGGGTCCGGATGCCCTTGGCCCCTCGGATCAGCCTGAGGATGCGGCCGATGCGGGCCAGCCGGATGACTCGGAAGAGCGTCGGGGAGAAGAAGTACTTCTGGATGATGTCTGAGAGCACAGTGCCTGTGGGAAGCAACAGACTATGGCCACTGATGGCACCTCTGTCCTCCCTCCAGCCCAGCTTCCCTGGGTAGGGTCTCTGTACAGCCAGATGCCAGGGACAGGAGGCCCTTCTGGAAGCACTAGATTAACTGCAAGGACCCTGCTCCCCTACCCACCACCTCCCTGAATCTCCATTTCTGCATATGATCCTAAAAACGAGGACCCACAATCCCAGCATCCTTTGCAAAGTACCTTGTTCCTTTGTCTTCTGAGAGTACCTGCACCACATAGCTGGCTCAGGCCCACCTTCTAGATCATGGGTTCTGAGGCCTACAGGGACTTGCTCAGCATTTTGGTGGCCTAGCTTGGAACAGAACTCAGGCCTTTTAGTTCCGTGCTACTCAAAGTGTCGTCCAGTGACCAGGAGCCTTGGGATCTCCTGGGCACTTATCAGAAATACAGAACCTCAGTTCTACCCCGCAGACCCACTGTGTTGTAACAAGCCCAGGTGATTCATGTGCAAGAAGCACTGGCCTGGAAGTCAGCACTCTCCACCACTCCAGGCCATGTTACTCCATGTCAGGCTATGCCATGCTACGCCAGGCCATGCCACCCCACGCCACGCCAGGCCAGGCCTGCCACATCTCAGCCTCTCTGAGATGGTTCCTATCACCCTCCCAAGTCCGCGAGCTTCCAGGGCTTCCCCACCCCTTGGCCTTTATTGACTACTCTGGGTTGGGAGTTTTAAGGAGCAGGAATATAAGTTATAGGAGAAACAGTGAAGTAACTTGCCTCATATTGACCCAAGTGACCTTTCCCGACACCTCATATAATAACTATGTCACTGGCTGACATGTGTGCAGTGTTTACTGTCATTCAGGCACTGGGCCAGAGCTTTATATCCTCCATTAAGCCCTTCCAGTCACCCTAGGAAGTAAGCTGATACCATCGCCCTCATTTTCCAGAAGAGGAAACTGAGAGGTGAGGTAACTTACTCAGGCTGCCACCTCGTCGGCGAGAAGCTGGGATTTGACACAGACACTCTGGCTCCAGGTTGCCTAACTGCCCTCTGTGGTACCGTGAAGCACCAGGGCCAGCAGGTGTTCCGAGGGACATGCTGTACCCCCACCGAGCCCCTGGGGCTGTCCTGCAACAGCTCTGTCCCTGCTGCTAACATCCTGCATTGTCCAACACTTCTCTCTATTCCCACCAGGGAATACATTCGCAACCTGCCCTCCGCCTGAGACCTTCCAGAGCGTCTCCTGACCTTACTTCTAGCTTCTAAGCAGCTGCCCCTCACTGTGACCACAGTAGCTCCTGCCTTTCCCTCTGAATTCACCAAAAGCAGGCGCTGTACATGGCAGAAAAATGAGTCAGTCACCCCAAGGCAGAGTTCTGGGGGGCAGGGTCAAGAGTTTGAGTGCGTGTTTCTGAGTGTGTGATGTGGAGAGGACAGGAATGCAGAGAGAACAGAAGGAAGGAGCCCAGTGTACTTGGCATTAAGTACAGACCCAGGGCTGGCCCAGGCAGCGGGGGGCTTCTCTGTGCAGCCCTCTTGCATACCCACCCACAATGGAGAGGATGACGACCACGAAGTCAAAGATGTTCCAGCTGTTGGTGAAGTAGTAGTGGCGCAGGGCAGCCATCTTGATGAAGCACTCGCCCGTGAAGATGGCTACGAAGAGCAGGTTGATCTTGGTCAGGATGTTGACCTTCTCAGGGCTCTGGTCATCCGTCTCCACCATCATGGTCACCATGTTCAAGCAGATGAGAAACATGATAGTGACATCGAATGCCTGCTTGGTCACAATGTCAAATATGAAGCCCTGGTACTTGTTCTGAATGGAAGAGAGGAGGATGCACTCAGCGTGCACCGCCACAGGCCAGCAGGCTTGCTGCTGCCACTGGGCCCAGACCAGCCACCCTGCCGCTCCATTCCGACCAGACCCACACCCCACCAGGCTGTCGTGGTGAGAGGAAGAGGTCAGGACGCTGCAAGCGCCTGGCTCTCCCGCTGAGGGCTGCCTGGGGCTCGAGGCCCAGCCTGAGGCTCCGTCTCCCTGAGGACTCCTCTGAGATCTGAGTTGCCTTAGCACCTCATTCACTTTCCTTCTCCTTTTGCTCCCACTGTCTGAAGGCTCAAGGTCAAATTTAAAGTTCCATCCAAGTAAGTGTATCAGCAGCGCTCAGGTTAACAAATTATCTCCACTCTTTCTAAGAAACTGATTTTATTGATTCTGCTAACTCCATTTAGATGTGTCTTTTATTGTATGCTACCCCCGATTATTTTGGGCAAGAGATATTCTAAATAAGTGAAAACATACGTGCTCACACACAAAGCCTAGAACAGTATGGTGAACAGAAAAGAATCAGATGAGATTGATAAATTGGATGACAAAACTGGGGCTGCCACACATTAGCTAGTAATTTGGGTTATGTCGCCTAATTACTTTGTGTCCTTTGGAGAATGGCTTGATCAGGCAAGGAAATCAGCCGGGCAGAGGGCCCAGCACCCCTCCTGGCTTCACCCACCAGACTTCACTGTTTGAGGGTGGTGACACCGAGGCTGTGAATGGGGGCAGGGGCTGCGAAAGCTGCCCTGTTCTCTGTGGGGAGAGCCTGCACCCTTGCAGGGGAGGAGGGGGCTCATTCAGAGGCAAATGGGTTCCTTTGGGAGGGGAACGTCCCCTGGTTGTCACAACCTTCTTGCACCTTCCTTGCTGTCTCCATGAGATGGGAGACCTCTGTGTGGTCAGACACTTGACCGTGCCATCTTTCCCTGGACTGGCCTAGGGCCTCAGGCCAGGCGGAAAGACTGCAAAGAGGCCCTGATGAGAAGTCATGTGGTGTGGGGCGTCCCAGCACCGCCTCCCACCCCCAGACATGCCCCGCTCTGGCCGCAGCGGGAGTCTGGCTCACCAGGGGCCGAGGGATGGGCTTCTGCGGCTTCTTGGAGCCCAGCTTCTTCATCGCATTGTAGTACTTCTTCTGCTCCTCGGTCATGAAGATGTCCTGGCCCCCTAAGTGCAGGGAGACAGGCACCACACTCATTTTGGGGTACTCTGAGGCTCTGGCAGGCAGAGCACAGGACCGGGCCTCCTTAATGAGGGTTCCCTGGGGCAGCCTCCTCCTGGTAGAGAAAAGTAAGTCCCTATCCTGCACCCGCGATTCTTCCCCAGACCTGATTTCCCAAAGTCCCTGTCCCCATTCACCTTGAGATCTCTGGTTCTGTGACCAAACAATCCTATACCCACCCGCTACCTTCTCCTCTGCCCAACGCAGCCGGGCTAGAGGTTCTCCCTGCCCACTTACTTTGCCTCCAAACCAACCGTGGCCACTCTGATGGAGTCGCAAGAAGACCTTGGACTCTGCACAGGCCCCGGCCACTGTCCCTGATCATGGACCAGGGGAATCCTCCCACCCAGCAGCTTCTGCCGGGAGCCTCCTCTCTCAGGTGGACTCGGGAAGGCAGCACAGATGCAGCCCTTCCCCAGTGCACTCCAGCCGGAGCAAGAGAGGACTCCTGCTCCCGCCCCAACAGAAAGCCCAAACAGGGCCAGGAGCCAGAGCGGCTCCTCAGTGCCCCGGCCCTGCCCGGCCAGCCCAGGGGAGCTGTGCTCTACATATCTTCTTCTTCTGCTGGTTGAAGTTGTCGATGATGACACCGATGAAAAGGTTCAGGGTGAAGAAAGACCCGAAAATGATGAACACGACAAAGTAGATGTACATGTAGAGGTTGTATTCCCACTGGGGCTGCTCTTCATACTAAGGGGGAAGTCAGACAGGGGATCAGACAGGCAGGAAGAGGGGTGGCGGCTGGGGGTGTCTATGCTGTGGGAGAGAGGGGATGTCAGCAGCACAGGTATGTAACTAGCAAGCAGGGCCGGGGTGGGTGAGTGGAGCTCAGAAGAGTGGAGGTGGCAGGTGAGGAGAGCAGAGCAGGCATACTGGGCTCAGGGCGGGACCAGTGTCACTGCATGGGTTCTGCTCTTGGGCCATCAGGAGGTTCAAGAATATGGGGCATCTCACAGTCTTCAATGACCTGTCATTGTGATTGGCTGGGGCACAAGGACAGAGAAAGAGCTGGATCTGAATCTCTGTGCTTCCACGCCTCGGGTAAGACTTCCAAGAGTCAAATAACTCACAGTGAATTGAGTTCGAAAGATACATGAGAATTTTGGGACTCCTTGGGAGACCACGCAAGCTTGGCCCAGAGCCAGGCCTGGGCATTCCTGCGAGGCTCAACTCCGGCTTGACACCAGCCATGTGGCCCTTCCAGGGTGGGCTTTCAGGTGCAGACCCTGATGCCCCATTGGCCATGCAATTGGGAGCTTCAGGTGTCTGACTGAGTGAGGGGCCCATGTGGAACCTACCCCCCTGGAGTCCACAGCCGCATACATAATGTCCATCCAGCCTTTAAATGTTGCCTGGAGGGAAGAGACGAGAGCAAGAAATCATTTAACTGCAGCGAATGAGGCATGTAGGCCCCTGTCTGAACAGGGCAGGGCAGAGAGTAGCCTCCGGCAAGAAGCTAGCAGCGCCGGCCCCACCCTCTCAGCGCTTCTGAATCCAAGTGGCTGGGGTGTCAGGGAAAGGCCTTGTTCAGGGCCAGTGGTGGAGGGGAAGCCTGCCTAGCAGACACCCCAAGAAGGCCACGCAGTGTAGGGATAAGCTTTGTGAAGTTGGCCAAGAGACTGAGGAGTCCTGAAGGAGGGGGTGTCACTGAGACCCTCATTCATTTAAGATTTTAAACCAACACAGATCCTATAGCAGGGGTCAGGACCTTGGCTGTTTTGGCGTCAGGTGGACCCAGTGCTGACCTGGTCCCCTTCGTCATGCACCTCAGAAAACCCATGGCTCCTGCTCCTCGGCCTTTTAGAGGACGGCCCTGAAGAATCCCAACCTTCCCTTGGACGTAAAGGGGTCCAGTTGCCAGTGGTGTGTGGGTTAGTGCTGAACACTTGACTTTCCAGAAGAAAGCTTTAATTCTTGGGCTTGTTGATTTCCCTGTGTAAATCCTCCCACCAGGGCCCATTTCCAGTTGCCAACGTGCAGTGCTGAACAGAGTAGGGAAGAGATGCACAGGAGCCCATCATCATAGCATTCTCCCCCCCCCCACACACACACACTAAACGGAAGAGCCTCAGGGGCCAGATGACGCTGAATCGTGATAGTGAGCTTTCACTCTGTTTTAACGTCATTTAGTTCATCATAAATGGGTAAAATTCAGTTCTTACTAATGCTTTGCAAAATACCTGAGAACGTAACACTCAGCTCTGTGAGCCACACAGGCTGGCCCAGGCCACGGCAGGGCAGTGGGGAGCGCGGCGGCTGAGGCCGGCCTGCCGCCTGGGCTGTCATGAAGAGACAGGCTTGGTGCTGAGACCGGACGGCCCGCTGGGTCGCACTTGTGTCCCTGGCAAAAGCCAATCCCGCCCTGGGCCTCCTTTCAAGGTACAAGCTCATCCATACCTTCCATGTCTGACAGTTTTGATGAGGCAGGCAGGGCAAATGGGGAAACTGAGGCAGCCCACAGAAGGCAAACTTTTTTAGCTCTTTGCGCATGAGGCCCTCAACTGTCCAGAGGCCTGGAAATACTCTGGAAACTTCCGGGGGACCACCCAATGTTATGAGATGCCTGGGACTGAGTTCTTTCCAGCCACTGTGTGGTTCCCTTCCAAGTTACGCCATTCAGAGGGACAGTCACAAGGACAGGAGGTTCTCTGGATTTGGCTCGAATCCTGTTCTCCACGAGGTATTTCAGGGGAGTCTCTGGAGAAAGCTACCACTGAGACTTCAGGGTGGTGGAGCTGTGCGTGGATGTGCATTAAGTTTTCAGGTGGGAGTCCCACCGAGTTTCCCTCAGCTCTGAGGTCTAGAGACAGGTGTCTGGGCTTGAGATCAGAGACCAAGAAAAGCAAGCTGCACCTTTGTGCGTTACGGCTGTTTGCATTTTTGCTGTCCAGGCCACCTGTAGGTTCATTTTATGACATGCACTATAATCACTGAAGCCACCTTCCTCATGAATCAATGAAAACTTTGGAAAGACTTGGTAGGGCCATGTGCGTTTAAACATCACACATCTTGCATAAGAGATAGAAATACGAGGGCTGTCTAGAAAGTATCCAGCCATGCAACTGTCCTCACTATATTGACAAGGGCTGGATTTTTTTCCGGACAGCCCTTGTATATTCTTTTAAACAATGCAGGAGATATCACTCCCTTTTGGAACCGGGGTGCCCAGTGTCATAACTTTGCTACTAGTTCCGTCCCTTGGCATCTATGGTCTCTTGTATAAGCTGTGCCATCACACTGCCAGACTGACAGCGTGAGGTCAGCTTGACTACTGGCTGGGAGTCGGTTCTGCCCCAATGTTGAGCCCCCGTGATGTGCATCTGGGAGAACGTGGCATCTGCTCTAGAACAGAAGATCTAGGGACTTCCCAAGGAGCCATGAAGTCTCCGGAGAATCCTTAGCCTCCTTTGGGCAACGTGACCCTATTGTGAGGAGCCAGAGGCCCTACTGTGCCCCCTGCCCACACTGTGGGGGAAGGTGCCTGTTGCTGGAGCATCAGCAGGAGGAAGGATGTCCCTCTTCCCTGAGACTTACCACCTGCAGAAGAGCCAGGTACCCGGCCCCCACGTTGTCGAAGTTGACCTTCACCTTGGTCCAGTACAATTCACCAGTCATGTTGAAAGACTCACAGTCGCTCTTGTTGTTCACAACGGTGTAGTTCAAAGGCTGGTCCCCCTCTGTCTGGTTGATGCACCTCCCAAACTTCCCCGCAAAGAGGTTCACGCCCATGATGCTGAAGATGAGCCAGAAGATGAGGCAGACGAGCAGCACGTTCATGATGGATGGGATGGCGCCCACCAAGGCATTGACCACCACCTCAAGTGGACAGAGAAGAGACTCAGCTGCCAGGGGTGCCTGGTGCCCAGAGCACCTGTGCCTTTGAAGCCCCCCTCCACCTACTGAACTCCCGGGCTACAGGCCCCTGTGGGGGAGGGGCACGAAGACTTCTTGTTTCCAAGGAAGGGTGGGCACCCCACGGCTGGAAGCCCTGTTGAGGAGTGAGGAGTGAGGAGTGAGGGTGAACACTCACACCTTTCTCTTTGCACCCTAAAGTCTTACGTAACTCCAGAACATCTGCCTGCCCCTTCCTGGCCCTGCCTGAGTCCATGACCTTCAAACTAGTTTTCAACAAGGTCTCCATAATTGAGTATGCCAGCGAGATGGGAAGGGCCTCAGATACATTACGAGCTAGGTTTCTGGTTTATTTTGAGGTTGGCGCTTTCCCCTGAAGTGTGCCCAGGGACCTCCATGTGGTTGTCTGGAGGGAGTCTGACAGTGCTGTGGGAGTGGGGTGGGGTGGGACGCAGGGCTGGGAGGGTGTGGATGTGTGCGCTCCCTGTGTTCTGCCTGCCCCAGGGAGTAGCCCTCTGACCCCCTGAGCCCCTGGCTCATGCTCTTTATCTAAACTCACAGTGCCCAGCAGAGGTTCCCCGGGCAAAGGCCTCTGAACTTCCCCGCTGCACAAACCAAGTCCCCGGCGGTCATGTTTGCCACACAGATGGGAAGTACAGCTGGCATGGGGCTGTGTGGGAGGTGGGTATGGGCCAAGATGGGTAACACTGACACATGCAAAGGAGAGGGGGGCCCCTGGTTCCCAGCAGGCGTGATGAACCCGGGAGCGAGGTGGGAAGCCCAGCTCTTGAGTTTGCTCTTGGCCGGCTTGGTGGCCAGCAGCCACAGTGGAAGCATGCCTGGCAACCAGCGCCTCACCTACGTCCCTCTGGAACCAAACTTCCTTGCTCCCCAAGAGACATTTAACTTAGGTCGGATTGTTCACTTTGGAGTGAGCAATTTGTTTCTGCAGGAGTCGGGGATGTGGGCAAAGTTCAAAACCATCAACCAATGGAGGCTGTGAGATGGCACCTGCTGGGTCAGTGAGAGATACGCACGTGTCTGCTGAGCCACAACAGAACTGCATGTTTTGTCAAAAGGGAACACACGCGTGTGCGCGCACACACTTTTTTTTCTCACTGTATATTATGGGTAGTGTTTTTTCTCCGTGCGCTTTTAAGATTGCCTTAGATATGCACATTTGTTGGTAAAACTTGCTGACTTGAAAGATGCACACGGCTGGATAGTCAGAAAATCATGCAAGAGTTTACTAAGCAAGTACAAATGGGTACCTGCTGGTGAGAATACAGTTTGCTCCTTCCTGCTTCCTTCACTCTTAACGATTACAGCCCTGCTGCATGGCTGACAGAGGCGGGGGCACACATACAGATGAGGCCCCCAGGAGAGCAGAAGCTGGGGGCACCCAGGGCCAGTGGGGCTGCGGCAGACACCTGTGCCCTCTCTGTGTCCCGGGAGGCTGGAGGTGACAGGCCTGGGGGAAGGTTCTCACCGCTCTCTACCCCCTGTGTGTCCCCAAGCCCAGGGGGGCCTTTCCTAGAGATTCTGCCCCATGCTCCTACTCAGTCAGGGGCCACCGTCCCAGCTCCACGCTGAGCTGCTTGGTCAGCAAGTGAGCCTGAGGGTCCCCTCAGCGGCGCCACCTCCCCCTGCCTGGTGGGAAGGCAGCCATCCCTCTTACCCTCATGCCCTCGAATCGCGACAGGGCTCGCAGGGGGCGGAGTGCGCGCAATGTTCTCAGCGACTTGATGGGGCCCATCTCAGAGAAGCCCAGAGTGTTGGCCACCAGGCTGACCAGCGAGACCTGTGGGAGGCAAGGCGGGGCCCCGGGAACAGCTCTAGAGACGGGTGGAGGGGCTCGGGCACCTAAGTGAGGCCGGGGCGTGGGAGAGCCAGCAGGCCCTCCATGTGTGCAGCCCTCATTGTTCCCGGGGGGGGGGGGGGGTCGGCTTCTCGGGCCAGGGCCAGGCTTCCTGGGGCGAGCCCCAGCGTGCACTCTTCCGGAGGCCCCCAGAGCTCCCCGCTGGTGTGGGGGAGCACGGACACAAAGCCTGGTCTTTGGCTGGTCTTTTCCTTCAAGACTCCTCTTTGAGGGAAGAAAGGAGTGTCGTGGGTTGAGTCCTTTTCCCCACAGCTAGGGGTTCTGGGGCAGTGAGTGGGGCCTCAGCTCTCTTCCCCCTGCCGCACCACCACCACGGCACTTCCACCCCAAGGATTTGCTCTTTCCAAAGCTCCAGGCACATCCAGTTCCTCTAACTTCACGCTGGCCGGGGTCACAGGCTGGGAACAGCCTCCTGCCTGACCTTGCCTGCCATCACCATGAATAGCAAGCGCCTGGGCATTCAGGGCAGCCTGGGGGTGGGGACGAGCTACAGGCAGGGGCCTGACTCCCGCAGCCTCCTCCCAGGCCTGCAAGCAGCAGGTGGGAGCCGGCTGGGCAGGGGACTGGGCCGGAAAGACCTCTGTGCTGCCCCCACGCACCCCTAACAGATGCCAGGCTGTGGGTGCCCATCCCCAGTTTGCCTGCCTACTGCCCGCAGGCCACCCCCGCTCTCTGTTCTTCCCAAAGTTTGCCCATCGGCCCCCACCCCTCCCAATCCCCCATCTTGCTGCTCCTTCCAGCTGCTCAGGCCACAGGCCTGGGCGGCATCCTGCCTCCTCTCGGTCTCTCACCCTACACCTAACCCGTCAGGATTTCCTGTCAGCTCTGGCTTCAGAATGCGTCAGAAGTTCAGCTATTTCTCACCACTTCCACTGCCACCATCCTGGCCAGATCACCGTCGTCTCTCCCCTGGATGACGGCCATGACTTTCCAATCCTTCTGCCCGCTTCCACTCGGGGCCCCTCCCTCTCCACCCCACAGGGTAATCTTTTCATAACACTAGTCAGTTCACGTCACTCTTCCACCCAAAGCCCTGCAGCGTCTCCCGCTTTATTCTGCACACAAGCCCCTGTTTTCCAAAGGCTGCACCCCTCTGCCCCCGGCGTCCGGCCTCATCTCTTATACTTGCCTTGCCCGCTTACTCCACCTCAGGAGTCCCTCAAGTGTGCCAGGCACACACTGACCCCAGGACCTTGGCACTGCCATTCCAATCTCTGCTTAGAATGTTCTGCAGACAGCTGCCTGGCTTGTTCCTTCAAATCTGCTAGAATGCTGCCTTGGGGGCCCCGCCCAGGCCCCAGCCCCTCCAGCCTTTCTGAGGCTGTGACCTAGACCTTCCCCTCCCCCTGCATCCTGGCCCTCCTAACCCCTTCCCTGCTTCCTTTCCTTCATGGCGCACATCACCTTCTGACATAACATAGCGTTGGCTTAGTTAGTAACTCGCCTTCCGCCACGCAGGCAGGCTTTTGTCTGCAGTGTTCCCTGAGAACCCCAGAGCCTACACTAGCACTGGCGCATAGATGCTCAAGAGACTTCACTGACAAACACACCCGAATGAATCCTGGAAACATCCTTCTCCAGACCCTGAGGCCCAACGACCACCCTTCCTGGAGGTGGGGGAGCTGGGTTCCAGCAGCCACCTCCTTCTGCTTGCCCGTGGGCAAGGCCCCACCCCGAGAGAGCCAGGGGAGCCTGCTCCACAGGCTCACCGGCCCATCTGACAGCCCCTCTGCCTGGCCTCTGCTGAGTTCCCCAAAGTGGCAGGGGGTGAGCTGTGGGTGGGTTTCTCCACAAGCCTTTGCAGACACCCTCAGCGGCCTGACTTCCCAAAAGCTGCAGGAGCAGGTGTCAAGGTGAGGCTGCCAGGGTCCCAGGCCCTCCCTCAGTCTTTTGGCCAGGGGGCCTCAGGGGCCATCTCCTTCCTGTCACAGACACTCTGAGGGCTGCAGGCTGTAAGGGCACCTGGAGCTCCTCCCTCCCTGCCCCCTAGTAGCCCTCAGCCACTTGGGGTGACAGAAAGGGGGTCTGTGTCTCCATGCACACTCTACCCCAAGCAGCCTCTCCCCCCACAGCCATTCCAGGTCTGACCTGCTGCCCAGCCTAGACTCTGGCCAGGCCAACTGGGGTCTGAGTCCCTTTCTTTGGCCTATGAGGGGTTGTGGGGACAGAGCACAGGCCTGAACCTCTTCTGCAGCCGTGGGAAGGACAGTCCTTGATGGTGGGCAGAGCCCAAGGCCAAGCTCAGAAGTGATGGGCACCTTCTGGAAAGCTCTTCCCAGTCTGCATATCCTAACCTGCATTGTTCCGAGGACCCACCAGAAGCAGATGGGTCTCCCACCTTCACCGGACTCGCTTTGTCCTGGGGGAGCACAGATCAAAGGCTGCTCCACATCCCCGTCTCATTTCCCCATCTCATTTCCCCACCTCGGGCCACCCTCCCACCTGACTATACTCAGAAACCCCATTGGGCCCTGTGCTCACCCTACTTGGCACCCAGCAGTGTCCTGGGGCCGCGGTAGCTGTGGGGCAGGGGCCTCCCACTCCATCTGCCAAAGGGGTCTCAGAGGATGTGCTAACCTCCTGCCCAAGGCCCTCCTGGACAGAGCCCAGCAGGCAAGCCCTGCCAGCTACCCAGTTGTCCAGGACAACCACCTGAAGTCCTCAGCCAGTGTCCCCGGCTTTCCGCCTCCTCACAGGTGGCTCCACCCCCTTCTCAGCCTCCCCAAGTGGCACATTCTGCCTGTGCCTATGGGTACAGTGAGCCAAGAGGATCTCTCTTGCCAGCCCAGTACCTCTTCACCAACCCTGGCCCCTCTGGCCTTGGCTCTAGCCCCTGTGCACAGCCTCCTCCTGTGTGTGGGCACAGGGGCTAGAACTGGCCACGTGTCCGGCAGCTGACAGACACTTCACAGTGTGCCCGTGGCCACGGCTACAGTACGGGCTGGTCTGCTCCCCAACTCCGGCCATCCTGAGGGCCAGCCCTCTGCCCCTGCCTGGACTGCGCTGCACCCTCACACATGGTGAGTCCTGTCTCCCCCAGAAGCCTAGGGGCTCCTGAGGACAAGGTCTCCCCCTGCTCCTCTGCTTCCCCAAATTCAGGGTTCTGATGGCAGGGCCCAGGTCTCCTACTCCTCCTCTTCCTTCCAGGCTGGGGGCCCTAATGGTAGGGACTGGGTCTCTCCTGTGACCCCAGACTCCTTGCCCCTGCCCTCTGCCTGTCCCATAGCACGGTCCAGCGCCTCCACTTCAGCCTGCTGACGACCCCGTCCCTGTCCCTCTGTCCCTCCATCCCTTAGCCTCAGCTCCTGCTCACCCTCCAGGGGCCACACTCACGTCCACGATGAGGAAGTCGAGCCAGCACCAGGCGTTGGTGAAGTACTTCTTGAAGCCGTAGGCCACCCACTTGAGCAGCATCTCCAGCACGAAGACATACGTGAACATCTTGTCGGCGTACTCGAGCAGGACCTTGATGGCCTTCCGCTCGTCCAGGTAGATGTCCTCAAAGGCCTGCAGACCCGGCCGGACAAGGTGGCCGTCACGTCCTGACCCCCGCCAACGCCCCCCACCCTGCAGGAGGCAGCGTCTCTAACAGCGACGGCCGCCTGGTCCGAGCCCTGGAGGAGAGGCCGTGGGGTGCTCCTCCGCGCGCGCTGTGGCGGCTACGTGCGGTGGCATGCTCTCCCAGAGGCGTGTGTGCCCTTGGTGGGCCATGCAATGATCTGGCGTGGTGTGTGGCCAGTGAGGAGAATGTGCAGTGAGAATGCGTCTTCCTGTACGTTCAAGAGCAAGTCTCACTTCTGGGCCTTTCTAGAACGTGCTGATCTCCCATTTTAACAAAGAGAGAAGGTGTGTAGGCTGTCAGCTCAGCCTTCAGCTGGAAACAACATAAAACTTTTTGTTTTTACTCTGTTTACTTTATGCAATTACCTGCTTTTCATAGGAAATAATATTGGTTTCCAATGAGAACAAGCGCTAAGTTTCCCTTTACCATGAATTTATTTAAACAAACAAAAACAGTTGATCTCAAGGGAAACTGTAACTACTCATACATATGGTAGTAAAGGCAGTTTGTAGACAGGAAGTTTAGGAAAAAGGATTAGATAACGCCAAATCCTCTGAGTCTAAGAGTCATAGTTTCTAAAATGCTAGCAGCTGTTTTTCTCCACCTCCTCATTTCTGCCTCAAACCAAATTCCTGAGCCAACAGAGAAGCCCAAGCCCCTCAGCTGCCCTCTTGCACCTCAGCCCTCCGATTTGTACCTGCTCCCGGACTTCCTGCTCCCGGCCCAGGGTGTGCTCTGAGGCTCCCGGTCTAGGCCACGGAGCAGGTCACCGAGGGCCCTGGGGATGCCCCCACCTGTCGCTCTGGGCCTCCCTGCCTGCGGGGCCTCGGTGAGCTGCAGAGAGCCGGGTGGCCAGTGCTCTCAGCAGAATGCCATGCGCCCAGCCAAGGCCGACGTGGCTACTCTGGCCAGTGTACACAGGATCGTTCAGGTCCCAAAGGGGCCTTCGGGAATTGTTCAAGATAAAAAGCAGGTGTATTTATTTTAATCATAAAAATATGCTTCTTATAAAAACTAAACACTATAGAGATTATGAAAAAAAAAAAAGGCATAAATTTCATGACACTAAAGAAAGCAACCATTGCCAACATTTAGGCGACCATTCTTCCAGATAGCCCACTGTTCGTGTTGTGTGTATGTGAGCTCAGAATATAAGACACCATAAATAATTTGCTTTGAAACTTCTTTTGTCACTAAGCAGTCTTTCCTGATCATTTATCTACTCAATAATGTGAAGACATACAGTACCATTCTTTTCAAAGGCTGCATGGCATTTCATTATTTGCTCATACTATTGTTTATTCAGCCAGTAATCCTATTAATAAACATTTCTGTTGTTTCCAAATGATCCCTAGTAGAAACAACACTGCAATGAACAATGTATCTGATTAGCTGTTGAGGATAAGTTTCTGGAATTGGGGTACTGGGTCAAAGGTGTGCTTTTGTTACAGATTGGAAACAGGACCTCCAGAAGGGAACAAAGATTTGACACTCTTGTCTCTTTTACCACTTTCCCAGCCTAATGAACGAAAGTTGTATGTCATTACATTTTTATTTATTACTAAGTTATGTTGACACGCTTTCCTTGGATTTTTGCAGTGTTCTCTTTGTGAACTGTCTGTTTCATTTGGGGACATTAACTATTTGATACAGTTTATTCTAGTTGTGTGCCTTTAAATCTTGTTTACGTTTGTTTGGCATACTTAGGTTGCATACTTCATTTTTCATTTATTATTACTTAATTTAATATAATTATATCATTTATTCTGATTGTCATTTAGTAAAACCTTGTGTATTTCAAGGCTGAAATAAAAAGGACCCCCCTTTTTTTAACTTCCTGGTTTCAATGTTTTATATTACAATTTAAAAAGTCTTATATATTTGGTAAACAGCAAATAAATATCCATCTTAATATTTTTTTCAGAGTGGCTTGTCAACTGACCCTGCACTTTATTAAAGAATCCACTTCAAATCCACATATTAGAAGTCAGCTTTTTCATATACTACATGTGTATACTCATAACTATTCCAGGCCTTGCTGTGTGGCTCTCTTTCTCTGTCTGTTCCTGAATTAGTATTATATGAAATTTCCTGGTCATTTTTAGTAATTTTTCAAGATAAACTTCAGCAATGTTCTTTCAAATTCCCTCAAAGATACAGTTGAAATTTATTGTTATTGCATTGAATTTATTACCTGTTTTAAGGACTAATAGAGAGCCTTCCTGCCCAAAACCAACCTGTATTTATAGCGTATTTATGTAAGGAATGTTTTACATTCCTTAGCAAAGTTTCATAGTTTTCTTAAATGTACCTCTTACACATTTTATATTATAGTTATTCCCAGTCATTTGATGTTTACAAGGCCTGGCATATAGGGAATATTTGAAAAATGTTACTTGTGACTAAAATGTTTCCATTAGACAACAGCAAGAGTTCTTTGTATATTTATTTTATAACTGGCCCTGTAATGTTTTAATGTTTATAATTTTTGATATATTTCTATTTATTTCTATTATTTTTAATTCTTGTTTTATACTTGACTATATTAACTTCAAGTCTTCTGTTTTCCAATTTTTATAATGTGTGTTTAATTTTCTTCATTAATTGTACTGGTAGTAAGATTTTATTAAGTAATGAACATCAGCTAAAAAGTAGTAAATCGTCCTTTTTCTTATTTCTGACATTAATAAAAATATTTCAAGTGTTTTACTACTAATGATACTAGAAAATAATTTGAAAGTAAGTTTTTCACTAGATTAAGGAAACATGCTTTATTTGTATTCTTACGAAAGTTTTAAAAATCATGCATTCATTGAGATAATTATATGGTTTTTTATCTTTGTTCTACTCATATAAATACATTTCCTAATATGACACCATTCTGACATTTTAGAAAAACCTAGCTATGACCTATTTAATCTTTTAAATATATTGCTGGATCCTATTTGCATACATTTTAAGAATATTGCATCAGTATTCATACATATAGAGTATGAAAACTGCTCTATAGTTTTCCTTTTGGGCTACTTAAGGTTTTAAAAGTCAGCATTATTCAGCTTTCATAGAAAGAATTTGTAAATTTTTCATCTTTTTTTTATATACTAGAATATTTTAAATAGGACTAGAATCATTTTCTTCCTTGAAAATGTGAAATAATACACCCTCAAGGATGTGAGAGATTAGATTAGCTAGTGATTTATCTATTTGTTTAAATTTTTCAAGAAATCTGCTTTAGAATTTTATCAGTTTTATTATTTATTTTCTAATTTATTAATTTGGTTTTATTTTATTACTATTGCTTTACTTAAGATTATTTTGTTGTTATATTTCTAACTTTTTGTGTTAAATAATTTGCATTCTTTCTATTTAATTATAAAAACACATAAGTCTATGAATTTTACTTTTATTGCAGCATTGGTTGCATCCCACATGCATTGTTCTCAGTGTTGTTATTTTCTAGCCCCCTCCCAAGTCAGGGTTTTTTTCCTCTACCTCTATTTTTTATTTATTTTGTAAATTTCAGGTGGACAGAACTGGTTAAATCATAATTTTTTTTTTTTTTTAAGGTTTTCAAGGCTTTTTAATGAAAAAATGCAGAGGAAGGGAAGAGAAAGTTCTTATTCTTTTGACATTTGAAATTCAAAATGTAAAAGGCCATGTCAAGCAGTGCATGAGCTCTCTTCAAGCACAAGTGACTGCTGACACTTTGCAGACACTTAGTCACTTACAAAATATACTCAAGGCACTAAATGAAAATTTCCATGTGAATTATTTCTTCTTACCTCTTCAGCCTGAAGTTAACCTTTTTAAAAGAAGAATTTTTAATATGAGTTGGCTGCATTTTGGAACTGAAACTTTGATTTGCACCAGTTTTTCAGTAGATAATTTTTGGCATGAACAGCTTTATTAGGAAAATGATTATTGCATGGGTTAAAAAAAAAATCAGACCTTTTCACTGTATTGGAATACTTGAAACAATTTAGACCTATTTAAAAATTATATTGCTATTGTTTGGAACATATTATTTTTCAAGCTTGGCCAAGAGACATTAAAAGACACATCAAGGATAAAAATACTGATTATTAGATTTGTCTCCATTGAGGCACTGGCTCTGTGATGAGCTCATGCTGGCCCAGCCAAGCCCAGACCTCTTGATCCCTGAGATGTGCTGGACCTGTTCTATTCAGTCCAGAACAGAGGGCGTGAACACCGGCAAGGAAGCGCGGCTCGCCCTGCATCCGAAATGGATCCTCACGTAGTTGCTAGCAGCTGTATTTTGTTAAATAAGTCCCTTGGGGGATATATTCCCTTTTGCTCTCCAATCTTAGAACTAAATTTGGAGCTCAATATATATATATTTTTTTGCACTTAAAAAAATAATCTATCTTTTTCAGTTACAGTTAACATTCAATATTATTTTATACTAGGTTTAGGCGTACAGCATAGTGGTTAAACATTTATATAACTTATGAAGTGATGAAACATAATCTTTGATGTACAATGCACTGTCATCTTTGGTCCATGTATATAATTTCTTTATTTGCTAACTTATTAATATAATGAACATCCATGGACCTACCAACAAACTATTTTCTGTTTGAGCCAAGGTTTGTTTAAGAATGACTTTTACACTTCTAAGGATTTGTTTATCTTTCTATTTTTGATGTATCTAACAGTTTCCTTCCTTCCTTCCTCCCTCCCTCCCTCCCTCCCTCCCTCCCTTCCTTCCTTCCTTCTTTCCTTCCTTCCTTCCTTCCTTTCTTCCTTCCTCCCTAGGGCCCAGAGCAGTCTCCATAGTTGTATGTCATCAGTTCTTGACATGGTTTCATTTCACACAGGTGGGTGGGGGCCATGAAGGGCGGGAATTGGACTTGGGGCCTCCTGTATGGGAGGTGTGCCCCCTCAAGCCAGGGGCTGAACTGGGGGGTGAGAACCGAACTGGGGGCCTCTTGCATGGGAAGCACACCCCAGTTCAGCATATAGGTCCACATGGGCTGGGGCCAGGACTTGATCTTTGGTCCCTGGGGCTGCAAAGCGAGCACTTAACCTGCTGAGCCATCCTGGCTTCCCCTTAATAGTTTCTTTATCTGCAAAATAGGCTTAATAATAGTACCTAACTCATAGGGTTATTGTGAGAATAAAATGAATTAATGTTTGTAAACTACTTATAACAGGGTCTGGCACACAATAAATTTAAGTGTTAACTATTATTTTTATTATCATTACATTAGATCAAATTTATGTAAATATATATATATTTAGATATCTCATTGTCTTGTTCTTTCTACTTGTTTGCCAAGAACTAATAAAAGTGTGGTAAAATCTCCCTGTACTATTGCTCTATTGCAGCTTTTTTCCTGTTTTTCCAATGATTTTTGTTTTTTATAAGTGCTATGCAACCCCAAGCAAATATATTCATAACAGTTACAGTTTTACTATAGGCTTGACCATCTTTGTTTTATCTCAAGCTTTTTACCTTGAATTCAATCTCATTTAATATTAAACAAAAACACTCTAATTTTTGTGGTCATTGTATTTGCCTGATCTATCTTAGTCTTTCATTTGATATTTCTGAGTCATGTTGTTTTAGGTTTGTCATTTGAGAGTACAGAGCTGAAGTTAAAAAAAAAAAAAAAATCCGTTCAGAGCCCTTTCCTTTTAAAGGATGAATTTTATCCAGTTAAATTTATTATGAAAACATGTTTGATCTTGCCTTTGTTATATTCTTTTCTATTTCCTGATTTAATGCTTCCCTTTTGCTTATTTTTCTCTTTATCTTTTGCTGTAAGTTCTCTATTTTCTTAAAATTATTTTCCCTTCAGCAATTTGGAAAGGATATACAGTCTGCTTTCTGTTAAACAAGTTCATAACTTTCAATAACACACTCAGACTCCTTTCTCTCACTATATCGATGCGGTGTTTTTCAAGCAGTGCTTGGCTGTCTACTCTGATCAGTCGCCATCTGCTTGCCAAAACTCCTCCTCACTTATGCCAGGCTGAGCTCTTCCTCCACAGCCCAGACTGAATGGCTCTGGCTGCCCTTGTTAGTGGTTGTTTAAAAACAAAACTTGTTAACATATTGTCAAATCATCCTTCCTTGAAGCCTGCAGAAATTCTGCTCTCGCTGCCAATGGTAAAGCAGCAGGCAGCCTGCGAGCCATGGCTCTGGGCCCTCTCTGAACGGTGGGTGGAGCAGTACGGTGTGGGCTGGGAGGCCCCAAGGCCGAAGGGACAGCCACAGTGCCTCCCAGCCGAAGAAGGCGGCCAGAATAGCCCAGGTCTCCGGTCAATGCGGCCCTCAGCCATTCTGTTGTCTAAAACATTCCCTATTAGCTGCTCTTACCTCCTACCAATAGCAGGTGCTTGCTCCCCACGGGCCAGGAAAGTTTCTCGTCTGCCCTTCTGATCACCCCGCCTACCAGCACCTTCTAGGACCTTCTCCAGAGCTGTTCCATCTCCTCCTAGAAGGACTCTTGAGATACTGCAGTAGGGTGCCTCACTGACCCTCCTGACCTCAACAAACTCCTGTCTTCTACAGTCTAGTTCCCCCTGCTTCCTCCAGGGAGTCTTCCTGGATTGCTCCAGTTCCCTCTGGCCTCCCATCACCTGGAGTCTTCTCTATTCTTGCTCAGCTCTCTTGTGCAGCTTGCTCGCTGATGCAAACTTGCTGAGTCTGGTTTCCCCAACTTGATGGGGAGCCCCCAAGGCCTGCTGTGGCTCCCGGGGGCTCACGGACTAGATACAAGGAGAGCTTAGAAAAGGCCTATTGAACAAATGCAAGGTCACACAGAGGACTCTGGAATTGACCGTCTGGGTTCAAATGCCACATCTGCTCAGGAGTGGTAGGGTCATGGGCAAGTCCTTTAGTGCTCCCACAAAGGGCTGTTGTGGGAGGAAAGGTGATCATGTGTGACCTACACCACACCGCTGTGGCAGCAGCTAGCTTGTGAGCGGCATTGGAGTGGGGAGCGAGCGCCGGAGGTTGCGCAGGGCTATGCCCCCAAAACTCAGGGTTGGGAGACTGGTGACCTGCGACCTCTGCCAGCTGTGCCCTGTGACCTGGGGTGAATCACTTCCCTCTCATGGCACAAGGGGGCCTGGGCAGACGACCTCCGTGAGCCCCTCCTGCTCCAACATCTACACGTGCTATGGATGTTCAGTGTTTGTGAGCTGGTCCCTGATCTGGGGCCCTGGGGGAAGGCACCTTTGGCAGAGGCTCTGCCCCGGTTTCTGACCTGGCTTCCCCGCCGCCCCCGCCATCCCTCCCTGCCCAGCCCTGCCTCCCCAGGAGGGTACCAGCGCTCCGCTGCTGAGCAGGATCATGAAGATGATGAACGTCTCAAACCAGCTGTGCTCCACGATGCGGTAGCACGTCTTGCGCAGCCGCCACCAGACTTTCCCGGGGGCCTGTGTGGTGTCCACAGCACAGCAGGGACAGCGCCGGACACAGCCTATGGGGAAGGGAGAGGGGTCAGGCCCAGCCAGGCCTGTGAAGGCCCACGTCCAATGGCAGAAGGTGGATGGTAGAAGGAGTGACTGACTGAAGGAGATTACAATGTTGGGGTGACGAGCAGGGGAACGTGGGGGGCCGGGGAGGGCTGTGGTCGCTGTCCACAGGACTGCAGGGGCTGGGTGAACTGCAGCCAGCATGGACGAAGGGCCCGGCAGGTGTGTGTAGGGGCAAGGCCGGGGCTGGAGGCTCTCCATCTTGATCTCTGCTAATCTGGGAAACCCTCCCCTGGCAGGAATTCCCATAATTCCCTGGGGTGCTCTGTCCTGGGCCTTCTCTATGTTTCCAATTTCTGAGCCTTGGGAAGGGTGGACCCCTCACGGACCACATGGAGGGCAACCCCTCATTCTAAATATGCTGCCAATCCAGCAAAGCTATCGATGCCAATCACCAACACGGCCATGTGTCACACCCACCTCGAGTATTTCCTGTACCAGGGCCTGAGGGGACAGGGGTGAGTTAGACCCTGTCTCTGCTGCTATGGGGCAAAAGGTCACATTATCGCCCCACAAACACAGTGTCACCAGGGGTTGGTGCGGCTGAACTACAGCTGCCCAGCACACCAAGCGGGCTCGCCTTGACCGTCACGGGGGAGGAGTCCCCGGGGCATGAGGCATGAGGGACAGAGGGGCCTGTCCCCCGAGGCGTGGCTGGGCCTCCGGGGCCTCCGGGCAGGGCGGAAGCCGGGGCAGTACCTTGGGTGAAGCAGTCCTCTGGATCCTTGACGTCCTCGCTGAGGTTGGGGACCTGCTCTAGGTCGGCGGTGTTGCTCATGTCTGCTGTGCTCCCCTCTGAGCAGCTGTCTCCGTGGGCCTGTAGGCAGGAGCGTGGGGTGGGGTGGGCAAGGGCATGGTGCGGACCAGGGAGGCGCCTCCACCCTGCAGCCCAGAGTCTAGAGGAGCCTGGGGTTCCCTGTGGGGGGAGGGGCAGGCTACCCCCCATTGGCGTCTGGGGCGGATGGGAACCTGTCTACGAGGTCAACTAGGGCCAGTCAGGGCTGAGCTGAGGCTGGGCCTCGGGGTGTCTGGGTCTGTGGTTCGGGTCTGCTGGGGTCTAGGGCAGGAGTGCATGGGGGTGGGAAGGCATCTGGGGAAACACTGGGGATGGGGAATGTGTCCAGGGGGAAACAAAACAGACACCGGGCAGCAACACAGATACACACCGGGAAGGGACACATGGTGGTAGCTTGGCACACGAAGTGGAAACAGGCATGCTGCACCCTGAGCAGAGGCAGAAGCAGGATCCCGGGCACACACGGGACAGGACAGGCATGCGGCCCACACATCCTGCACGACTTGTATGGGTGCTGGTGTGAGGGGCAGAGCTTGCAGTAAGAGTGAGAAGGTGCTGGAACCTTCCCTGCCCAGCCAGGCAGGGCTCTGGCTGCCTTGATGACAGAGAGGAGTGTGCACGTGGTGTGGCCTGGGAGTGTGCGTGTGACACACGCAGGCGCCAGAATAGAGGGGTGCTGTAGTGACCACTGCTGGTGTCGCGGTGATGGCTGCTTCGCTGGCCCCATCTCCAGAAGACTATCTTTAGCCAGGGGGCTGCCGCTTCTGGAGATGGCTCTGGGGTTGTGACCGAAGCCAGGACAAGCTGACACCCAGTGACTGACTGCTACAGAGGGCTCCAGGCTGAAGCTAGGAGCCAGCTACCAGGTCCTTTGGAGCCGCTTCTGCTTCTCTCCCACACATAGCTCGGGCTCTGGGAACCCACTCTGAAGACAAGGGTGACAGGCTGGGCTTCTGTGAAGGGAGGGACGCCTTCACTTGTTTCAGATCACATCTACATCCAAGTCTCCCGGCTCAGTGAGCTGTGCTGCCTTGTGGCGCAGGTCCAGGCTCCACCCAGAGACCGGTGGTCTCTGCCCCGAGCTGCCTTCTTTCCCTTCCTTCCCTGACTCACACTGCTGGCATCTCCACCCCCTCCCTAACTTGGATGTTTGTGACTGGGAAGCGCTGAGTCCTGGTGGGAAGGGGCAGCGTGCTCCTGGGCGCAGGGTGCAGCTATGGCCCAAAGGGTGAGGGTTGGTTCTGTGGTCCTCAGAGCCTTTGAGGGTCATCCCTTGTCCTCCCAGCTTCAGTGTGAAGTGCTGAGCTGGGACCCTGTAGCTGCCTCAGGGATGCCGCTTGTCATGTGGGAGGTCAAGTTCTCAGGATCCACTGCAGATTAGATGAGGGGTCCTTTCCCAGGAAGGCCCCAGCCCACCGCACTTCCCCTTTTCCCCCGGCCCACCATGAACTGATCTGAAGAGAGGAAGATGTCTCACAAAGCTCGTTCAAAGGTCGGCAGTCCAGTATGAGCCCCCTGAACACATGACCTCCAGCGTCCCAGGCATTTAGCAGGTGGGGGAGTTAGCTGTGCCACAATCCGTTAGCTCAGGGGTTGCACATGAAAATGCTTGGGGGTGCCCGGCGGGTCATGGAATGAAGGCAGGCAGCTATGAGACAAACCCGAGATCTAGTCAAGGAGGAGTGACTGCTTGTCTCCAGCAGGCGGCTCTTCCGATTTGGTTAGAGAAGCCACAAATGCAGATTTTTAATATAAAATGTTTGGAGGTTTTAAGTGTCAGTCGTTAATTCAGATTAAAGCCTTCTGTGGTCAGAACAAAACCCTCCAGCCGGTCTCCCACTGTGACCTCGGCTTTTGTTCAGGTGAGAGGCAGCTGGTGGTCAATGGCACCAGCGGGCCAAGAACTTGTTCTCAGAGCTCACAAAAGTCCCCGGGATGGGGCCATTCACAGGATAAACGTTTGCCAAGTGGGAGCAAAGCACAGGGACCATGTGGGGAGGGGTGAACACACAGAGGTTTTGTGTCAGTCGGCATCACAGTCCTGGGTCGGCTACTTCCCGAATTTCCCCGCAGCTCTGGGCTCCATGCCATCCCCTCCCTCCCTGTCAGGACAGGCGGCTCGGGCCACCTCTGCAGATGGGTCTCCCACACTGCCTGTGACAGCTGCTGTGGCTCCCCGCAGCCAGTGCAGGCGTGTGCAGGGACCTCTCGCAGCCTGGCTCCTGCCCAGCGGCAGTGCCCTGCTGGCTTCAGGGACAAAGGTGTGTTACCTCGCTGCACCCTGGGGCCCGGGGCTCCACTTCCTGTTGCTGCCGCCAGTTTGCCTGAGCCGCACTGGTCTCGGACACCTGGCTCCAGGCCCTGGGCTCCGGGAGGGCCTCTGGGCTGCCGGACACAGGATGGGGTTCCTGCTGAAGAGAGCCCATGGCCCATGAGCTCCCTGGCTAGAGCATTTCCAGGGGGGCTCCGTCTTGGGCCTTGATCTTGCAGCTGGGGCATTGCCCCCCTGGGACATGGTCCTTCTCATGGAGCCTTAGCTCACTGACAGCGCTTCCTCAGAAGCCCCGAGTCGGTGGCTGGGAGGCTCCTGGGAGGTCCAGGTAGTGCCCCTGGCCAGCCTGGCATAAGCCTCCTCCTCTTCCCACTCCCTGGAAGGGTGCAGCTCGGCCACCCTGCCCAGATCCCAAATGTGGCAATGCCACGTTGGAAGAACACGTTGACTTTTCCTATGAATCCCCACAGCTGCCCCAGCCTGCTCGCTTATTAGCACTTGCACACACGCACGCACATGCGTGCATACGCACACACACACACACACATGCCCCAGGGAGCCGGAACCAACAGACTCCAGAGAAAGAAAGGCCAGGGAAAGGAGGGGCGGTTGAAATTCCACTTCTGTGCTGGGGGCATCCTGGGGTAACTGGAAGCCGTGGTCCTGACAAGAGCAGCCCTCCTTCCCCCAGCAGACGCTGTCCCGCAGCCGGCCTCCAGCGCCAGGGGAGGCCGGGGGCGCAAGCCTGGAGCCTCCTATTGAGTCCATGCACGGAGCAGACCCACCCCGGGCAGGCCCAGAGGAAGCGGCCAGGACGCGCCCCCTCAACTCCTAGCGTCCTCATTGTTGGACCTGAAGACCTACGGAGAAGCCGTCTGATCCTGGCCCAGGCCACGGGAAAACGGAGGGACCCGGGGGCTGGGGGGGGGGGGGGGGGGGGGAGGGAACACCGTCTCTTTTGTCCAGACTCTGGTCCTAAGTGTTAAAAATAACAGGTTGGGAGATAAGATAGTGCCGTCTCTGACACCTGCCATCTTCGGACGCTTATTTTTAAATCTGAGAATTAGCCCTGGGCCTGGGAGGAGGGGATGGGGCAGCCGAAGGTCAATGCCCTCCTGGGCTGGGTTGGGGAGAGGGTTGGGACCTGTACAGGCTGGCTGTTGGGGGCTGGTCCGTCTAGTAGGGGCAGTGGCTCTGAGCGAGGCTGGGTGCCCTGGACAGGAGAGTCGTGGGGGAAAGGTGGCCAGTGGGGGCTCACCTGCTTGCTGGACTCCTCTTCTGTGCCCAGGTCCTCGTCCTCCTCTTGGTCATCTGTGTCTGACTCAGCCACGGCAATGGGCACACACACGGGCCCTGGGGCCCCGGGGGTTCCCTGGCCTGGAGGCTTGCCTTCCTCAAAGCGTGTCTCCTTGCGGGCCGGAGACACCTTCGCTGTCTCTGGGGGCGGTAGGGAGCTGGAGGTGGCAATGCAGCCGGGCAGCTGGCCAGGGGCAGCCAGGGCCACGGGCTTCTGAGGCCGCCGCTGCAGGAGCCCGCAGCACAAGTCCCAGGTGGTCCGCTTGAGGAAGTGCAGGCCCCGCTGGATGCGGGCCAGGGCCAGCTGCAGGTTGTTCATCTCGCCGTCCTCGTCAGGGGCCGTGAGGTTGTCTGCACTGAAGGAACTGAGCAGCAAAGCCAAGAAGAGGTTCAGGACCTGTGGAGGCAACAGATGAGGCTCAGAGGGCAGCACATGCCATGGGCACTCAGCCTCCGGTCCATGATGGCCAGGTAGGCTGGCCAGACATCCCGTTTAAAATAGTACATCTGGTCAGCCTAATGATGGGGAAACTGAGGCACGGGGACCTTAAGGACTGCCAAAGGCAAACGGCTCTAGACTCAAATCTTGTACTCTAGGCCCTGGTCCAAATATAGAAAATTTGGCTCTAAAAAGCAAGACAAACTCTCATCCTCCTCCCAAGGGCTCAGGAAGTCTGAGTGGAGGGCATACAGATCCAGGTCTTTGTCCTGGTCCAGGTTCAATGGGCAAACCATGGGTCCATCCAATGCCTAAGCCGGCAGGTGGGCCTGGCTGCCTTGGGGGGAATGGGGGGTGAGCAGTGGAGTCAAGGTGAGCACGGGGCTGTTCCTGGGAAGTGGGACCAATCTGGGGTCACCAGAGACAAGGCAGAATCCCACCCAGAAGTAACGCGGAGCTGTCAGGCCTTCCTGGGGAGGGCTTTCTGCATCTGCCGGTGAACGTGATGTAGCTCCGAGCTGCCCAGTGAAGCCAGCTCACTGCTCATAAAATCTGGGGCTCCGGGTGAGGAGCACACTCTACCTGTGTCCTCAGGTCTGACCAGGCTTTACAGGTGAGGGATGAGGGGCATGAGCAGTTCAAGGGCAATGGCATAGGGCAGGAGAAGAGCCCAGGGCTGTCCTCAGGCATGTGGGACTAAGAGCAGGGGCGGGGTACTTAGTGCTGTGTATGGGACCAAACAACTGGGATGCAGAGAAGGGACCTGGGGTTGGTGCCAGGCCCACTGTGCTTGGGGGAGTCAGGGGAGGGGCTGGGGATAGTAGACCCCCAGGGCGGGGGTTTGCATAACCCCTCTGTCTGGATGGTCTGGACTACTGTTTGTTGATGAACCATCCTGCAAGTGTGAAGGCTTAGTTCATGTTACAAAAGAGAACATAGGCTGAGTGACAAGAGGCTGGTGTGGACCCACTTCCCCGTCTCGTGGAGGGCAAAGGAAGATGGTGGCAGGCTTGTTCCCACACGGGGGTCAGACCACCTCACAGGCATCACCAGGCTGGCCGGCCAGAGACACAACCTCCCCACTTTGGGCTTGCTGTCTCCTCCCAGCCACCCCAGAAGGGAGCCCCGTTGAAGGGGGCCCGCCACGGCAGGGTGGGGTGTGAAGGTGGGTACACAGTTCTCACTGGAAACCCCCCCTAAGCCCCTGCTCTGGCTTCTCACGAGCCCCTCAGACACTGTCAGAAGGCAGGGAATGAGAACTCCGATGAAAGCCGAGGGTAAGGTTCAGACGCCAGGCCTCTGCTTTAAAAAGCAGCACAGTATGGAAAGGCTGAGCAGGAGGACCTCCCAGATCCTATCTCTATGGAGAAATGATCACTTCTGACACATGGCGGCTGTTGTATGTTGTCACTGCAGGGTGGGCCATGTGATGGCATTCGGAGATGCCTCACAGACCTCTGGCCTGGCCCCTACCGGCCTCTGTTCCCACTTGCCCACCCTGGACCCTCTCTCACAGCACTCACTCATGCCTGGCCCCACCTTCCCTGACCTCCAGGCATCTGGGGCCCAGGCTGGGGGCAGGCGGGGGGCGTGCGGGCAGTCTCATCCACCCACATAGGACACTAGGGCCTCCCTTGTTGCTGGCTCTTCTTCCAGTGCTTTCCCTGTCAATCATGCTGTTGCTCCCCAGCCCCTGTCTGATCATCATTTCCCATTTTAATGGCAATTGCTTCCACCCACGCCTGCCCGGCGGCAGCCCAGGGAGGGGGCTGCGTGGGCCGTTAGCTTCCCTCCCCCAGCAGCCTCTAATCTTCTTATCCCCAGACAGATCCGCTCGGAACCCACAGGGCTGTGTGTGTGAAGGCAGCTCAGCCTGGCTGTGGGCTGGGAGCTCCGTGCACTCGAGCCCTCCTTGGAACACACAGTCTAGGGGCCCCCGGGGGTGGGCCAGGGGCTGAGTGAGGCGCCACTCTGATTGCGGGGGGGGGGCAGTTTGAGAGGGTGGAGGGGGCGTTGTGAGACCAAAGTGCTGGGTTCTATGAGCACTGAGCCCTGCTTCCTCTCTGAGCTCCACCTGGGGGGCCTGAGGGATAGTGACCCCAGCGTGACCTGGGGCTGCCCTGGCGTGGTTAAGGCCCCAAGGAGGAGAAAGCAGGCCAGGCCGGGGCAGGGCTCTGGGACCTGTGCCCGCAGTACTCGCACCACCTAAAATCCCTGCATGAACTGACGTGAGCCTGTGCTGCCACGCCTTTGGGAGCCAGACCACGCAGGTATGGTATCTGAGCACGTGTGGGACACCTGTGTACCTAGGAAGGTGGCTCCGTGTCCACAGTGGACACTGCCTTCTTCCTGAACCACTGACTTGCCTCAACCTTGCCTCTTCCAAAGGCCCCTTCTTTGGCATTTTCAAGTAGATTTTGATCTCTCAATTCTGGCATTCCAAGGGCAAGGTGCACTTGCCCTTGACAGATAGGTACCACGGGCCCAATGGCTTGGGCCCCTCACAATAGCAGGAACTCCCCACCAAAGCTACCCAGGCCCTGCCTCGGCTGAACCAGCACTGGCTCACACCTGTGCTTTGCTCCCCCTGCTCCTTCCCTCTCTAGCAATCACCTATCTATCAGGTCAGCTCCAAACCCTCCTCCAGGAAGCCTTCCTTGATTTCCACAGTTGGAGGGGATCAGCACCCATATGGACTTCCCATTAATGGCTCTGATCATTCTGACCCGCTTGAGATCATTCTTGTTTGGACTCCCCACCTCCCCACTCTCTCAAGTGGATGAGCAACGTCAGGGCCACATTCACCTCTCTGTGCCCAACAGCATCTGGCAGTGTTTCGCACTCAGTGGGGGCTCAGCAAACATTTAAGCTGAATTAGAAAACCACGTGATAAATCATTGACAGTGAATGACTAATAAAACAATAAGACCAGTAAATAATGAATACAAAATGAATAAATGACGAATAAATAGGCAAATAAGTGGGTGAATGAATGAACAAATGAAAGAGTGATATGAATGGATGAATAGATCAATGAGTGAGTGAGTAGATAGGTGGATGGATGGAACTTGTAAATTAGTGAATGGATGAATAGGTTGCTAGATGGACGTTGGGTGGATAAATGAGTGAAGAAATAGATGAGTGAGTAGAAAGATGAGTGATGTGTGAATGGATAGATGGGTGGGCGGGCAAATGAATGAATGAAGTCATGTGAATAAATGAATGGGTAAGTGGGTGGATGAATAAGGATGTGTGTGTAAGTTTGTGTATGAATGAATGGGGGTGATGGATGGGTGGCAGGTAGACAGAAAAATGGATGGGGTGATGAATGAATGGATGGATGGTAAAGGAATGAGTAGATGGGGTTTGATGGCTGGCTGGCTGGGTGATCAAATGGATAAATCAATACAAGAATTGGTAACCAAGTGAATAGATTAATGGAGAAGTGGAAAAATGAATGGATGAATTGGTGGGTGGGCTATTTATGAGTGGTTAGATAGCTGGATAGGTAGATGTATGGATGAATAGAGAAATAGAAGAATAAGGGGATGCAAGAATAGTTTAACAGGTTGAGCACTTGCCTTGCAACTGTGAGGTCCAGGGATCAAATCCTGGCCCTGGCTGGGCAAACCCACATGCTGAACTGCCCCCAGTTTGGTTCCCACCCTGCATGGCCCCACATACACTTGTGTGGAATGAAACCATGTCACAATTAATGATGTACAACTACGGAGACTGCTCTGGGCCCTCCTCTCTCTCACCTTCTCTCAAAACAATAAAATAAAACTTAAAAAAAGAAATAAAAGAACACATGGGTAAGTGAATTGATGAGAAGTGCATAGATTGATGGGTAAGTGGGTATACCAGTGGGTAAATGAATCAGTGGATGAATGGATAGATGGAAGGATGGGTAAATGAGTAGATGGAAGGATAAATAGGTGGATATATGAGAAATTGATGGGTGGATGGATCTTTTGGTAGATACGTGGCTGAGTGAATGGATGATAGGGTGGATGGATAGCTGGTGAGAATGGATGGGTAGGTGAATGCTTGTATGTGTGAGGCCATTGGCCAACTTACCACAAGGTTGCCAATAACCATAACAAGCAAGAAAACCAGCAGGCACAGTGACTGCCCAGACACCTCCATGCAGTCCCACATGGTCTCGATCCACTCGCCACAGAGGATGCGGAAGATGATGAGGAAGGCATGGAAGAAGTCCATCATGTGCCAGCGAGGCCCCGAGTCGCTAATGGGGTGCTTCAGGACTGGGTAGTTCTTGCCGAACAGCTGCATGCCCACCACGGCGAAGATGAAGACGATGATGGCCAGCACCAGCGTCAGGTTGCCCAGTGCCCCCACTGAGTTCCCGATGATCTTGATGAGTGTGTTCAGCGTGGGCCACGACTTGGCCAGCTTGAAGACCCGCAGCTGGAGAAGGAGGGGTCCTTGTGAGGGGCACCCTCCTCCTGGCTCCTGCCTGAAAACCCAGGGAGCCCTGGGAGGTCCCTGACACCTGTTGCTCCCCGTTTCTCCAGGAGTACACACTACTGTTTCTTTCCATAGCCTGAGGTGGAGCTCAGTGGGCTCCGCTCTGGGAGTCAAGTCAACAGCTCCAGCCTCACCTCCCCGACTCAGCCCTTCTCTGTGCTCACACCACCCTCCAGCTCCCCTTGATGTCACTCTGGGCACTTCCCAGTCTATTCCCCCAACATGGAATGCCCTTCCTTTGCCAGACCCTTCTTCATCAGATACCTTTCCAGGTCAACTCAAACCATCTCTGATTTGCCCAATCACCTCCATTTTTCTCTCTTAGTGATCACAGGAAAGGGGGCCAATGCTTAGCATTTACTGGACACCTACTATGCTCAGGATGAATCAACCCATTCAGAACTCCCAATAACCACATGAACATGGTGCATTATTACCTCCTTTGACAGATGAAGCAGCCAACCCTTAAAGGTGGAGTAACTTGCCTAGGTTCCTTGGCTCATGGCAATGGAGTCGTGTGAAAACCCACAGCCTAGCCTTTCTCTACTGTCCCCACCATCCTGCCTTCCTCGCCCTCAGTGAAGCCAGCCACAGGGCCCCGCCCTTCTTCAGAAAGCCTTTCCTGACCTCCTTGCCCGCGTCTGGACCTCCCATACATTCTGAGCTTCAAGTATGGTCCACAGACCAGGGGCTCTGGCATACCTGAAATCTACTAAATGTCACCTGCAGTTTAACAAGATCCCTAGGTGGTTGGTGAGTACATAAAAGTTTCCAAAGTGCTGATTCTGAAACCAGCAGGCAAAGCCCCGAATGACCCCCCAGCAGAACTAGCTCCAGCTGTTCCTGGCATGTGGCTTTGGGAAATCGTTTCACCTCTCTGAGCCTTAGTCTCCCCATCTGTGAAGTGGGGATGTAGTAATACGAGCCCCACTCCTGGGATCCTGAGGACCGAAGGGCTCACAGTGAACCATAAAGGGCCTTGTAAATCATCAGGATGGCCACCTGATTGCTCCTCTGGAGGGATGTGTCCTTCTGTCTTGTCCACCTTGGTGCCCCCCACATCACCAACACCGGGCCTAGCATCCAGGGGTACTTAGTCAATAGCTGTTGGGATCAAAGTTGGGCTGACAAAGTGCTAACCTCACTGGGGGTGTATGTTGCCTCCCCTCCCCCTCCCCCCGAGGGCCCAGCTGGATACCAGGCGGAAGGAACGCAGCACCGACAAGTTGCCCATGCGCGACAGGCCCAGCTCCATGAGGCTGAGGATGACGATGATGCTGTCAAAGATGTTCCAGCCCTGCTGGAAGTAGTAGTAGGGGTCAAGGGCGATGATCTTGAAGGTCATCTCTGCTGTGAAGATCCCTGTGAAGACCTGGGAAGGAAGCAGTTCCCACGGTTGGGACTGAAAAGGCCCGCTCAACATCCGGGGCAGCCTGGCCCCTGGCTCTTGCTCTGGCAGGGTCCCATCCTGGGCTGCTAGCACGCTGGCTCCGTGGGGGCTTGCTTGGTCACGGCCTTGCCCCTTAGGGGTGCCCCCGGCCTGTCACCGTAACCCTCTCTATTGCTCAACAAGCATGACCTAGTAGCCTGGCCCTCAGAATCGGCCAGGCTATGGCGGGCTCTGTAGAGACTCAGTCTTGTTTATTTTATTACACACCCACACCTGCCATTCTATGCACGTAGTTGTGTATTTGTTGAGTTTCCTCCAGGCTAGAGGGTGAGCTCCACAGCAGGAGAGACCTTTCTCTTTCTTTTTTTTCATTTTTATTTATTTATTTTTTTATTTTATTTTTGACAGAGAGAGAGAGAGAGAGAGAGAGAGAGAGAGAGATAGAGACACAGAGAGAACTGAACTGGGAGAGCTCCCAGTTCAGTATATGGTTCCGCACGGGCTGGGGCCGGGATTCAATCCCCGGTCCTCAGCACTGCAAAGTGAGCACTTAACCCACTGAGCCATCCCAGCTTCCCCACCTTTCTCTTTCACTGTTCCAAGAGTGCCACCTCATTGAACAGACACACATGGTTGGGCCTTGACCTTCAACGCCCGGGGACCTTCAACGCCCGGGGTCCTGCAGCGCCCAGCTCTGCCTCCCTGCCTTTCAGGCAGCTTTCCTACCCAGCTGTATGGGTCTTCCCCGGAGAGGCTGCCCCTTCCAGCACCTGCCTGAGTGGGTCAGCAGGGGGTGTTCCTAAGACCTGTTTGACAGGCCTTCAGGTGCTAATATATTGGGGGAAAGGAGCGCAGGAAAGATCTCTTGCCGCGCTTGGCCAAGATCCAGAGCTATTTTGGCAGCAAGGTAGGAGATATTCGGTGGCACTGGAAGCCAGACAAAAAGATAGGGCAGCAGAGGCTCTTGGGAATGCCTCTGGGGAGGTGGTAAGAGGAAGAACCAAGAGTGTCACCTGGGAGCTCTTTAGGAATGCAGGATCCTGAAGACCCCAGGCCTGTGGGAGTAGAGTCTGCACTTCGACTAGATTCCCAGGCGATTTGAAGCTTGAGCAGTACTACTTTCAAGCACTGGTTCTCAAACTTGATGCACTCTGGAATCACCTAGGGAGCTTATAAAACACTGACGTCTGGGTTCTACCCAAAGCGATTTGTGTTAAATTGGACTGGAGTGCAGTGCAGGTATGGAGTTAAAGAAACGTCCCAGGCAAGTCTACTGTGCAGCTAAGCTTGAGAACCAGTGCTTTAGAAGTGCCTGGCTTTTGGTACCAGACCTCCTCCTTCCAAAGGATCACCCCGGGCTGTCCCAGGCCCTGTGAACAAAGCTGGACAAGGCTCCAATGCAGAGAGTGGCAGCCAGATGCGGGCTCCAAAGCAGGGTCTACCCCTGGGTGGTCCTGGGCCAGTTTCTTCATCTCTCTGAACCTTGAGTGTCCTCATATGTCAAATGGGGACAATAATAACTCCATAGGAGGTTAGAGCTAATGGATGTGAAGTGGATGCTCCGAGGAGAGGGTAATCGTTGTTATTAACAGCATTTATTATGGCCGTGGAGAGTGGCCGAGAGCTCCAGGGCCAGGCAAGAGCGGCCTCAGATACAAACAACTCTGCATGTAGAGACTCTCTGGGATCTGACAGGCTGTGAGTGTGGGGACCCGCTTCCCCTGACTCCTGACAGGAGGTCCGCTGAACCAGGACGCGGCTTGCCAGGAAGCGGTGGACTCTTGGGGAACCTTGGCATCTGTCTTCTATGGGATCACAGTGTCCACACTGTACGCTTGCTTTTAAAACACGGTACTGGGGAAGCCAGCATGGTTCAGCAGGTTAAGTGCTCATCTTGCAGCTCCGGGGTCTGAGGACTGAGTCCCAGGCCCAACCTGTGTGGATCCATATGTTAAACTAGGGAGAGCTTCCCATGCAGGAGGCCCCTGCCCTGTTTGGCCTCTAGTTTGAGGGGGTGTGCCTCTCATGTGGGAGACCCCCAGCCAGTTTCCATCCTGCATGGCCCCCCACCCACTTGTGTGGACCGAAACCATGTCGAAAATGGATGATGTGCAACTATGGAGACTGCTCTGGGCCCTCCCCCTTCTCTCTCTCTGTCAAAAACAATAAAAATAAATCTTAAAACACACACACACACACAAACAAAACAACCCCCCCACTATACTTTGTGAACATCCTTCCATGCCAATTAAACATGACCTACAGCACCATATTCTTTTTCTTTCTTTTTTAACAGTTGTGGGATAATCCACTGTATAGTTTAAGCATTTCCCTGTGATAGGCATTCTTTCGTCCCTGTTAAAAACATGACCATAGTAAATATCCTTTTACATACATGTTTTGAAACAACTTGCCCAATTTTTTCCTTAGGATAACTCTCTGCAAATGGAATTGCACAGTCAACAAACATTTTTAGAGAATCTGACATATACTGTTAAATGACTGTCAGAGACAGTTTTTCACCAATTCCATAAGCTGCATGTGTTTTCCTATAACCATGTTAATACTGGGAATGGAAATAACCTTTCCAACCCAGCAGGACAAAAAGGCCATAGGTTTTTGTTTGTTTGTTTGTTTTACAGAGAGAGAGACACAGAGAGAGAGAGAGACAGAGAGAAGGGGGAGGGCCCAGAGCAGTCTCCATAGTTGACACACCCCAGTTCAGCATATGGGTCCACATGGGCTGGGGCTGGGATTCGATCCTCTGGCTCCGGGGCTGCAAAGCGAGTGCTTAACCCGCTGAGCCATCCTGGCTTCCCCATATTTTATTGTTGTTTATTGCACCTTTTGTTGATGTTTGTATTTCTCCTTTTGTGATATTGCCTGCTCATATCCTCTGCTTATTATTTTTTCTATTAGGGTATTTGCCTTTTTTTGTTCTTGTTGCGTATAAATATACTTTATATATTTAGGATATAATCTCTGTCTATGGTATGTATTACAACAATTTTTCTGGTTTGTCATTGCATTTTCTAAAGTTACAAACTATTTTAAGCATATAGAAATGTATAGAATAATCAAATGAGTACCTTCATATCCACTACTGAACTCTGTCAACGATTAACATTTTGCCATATTTGAAACATGTACAGCAAATTTTGTTTATTTTTCTTTATAAAATAATAGCAGACTTAAGGAGCATGTACTATATGCTAGGCACTGAACCAGTGCTTCACATCTGTTAAATCATTTAACCCTCACAGTAACCACATGTTAAGTTATAGGGTGTGCATGTCTGTGACCTATCTGGTTTTGCACAATTGCTCCCTGAAATGGTTGTACCAAATCCACACTCTGACAAAGTGTGAGTTCCCACTGTTTCACATCCTTGCCAACACATGGAGGTTTATTTTTGATTCTCTTATGGGTGAGAAATAATATCTCAGTGTTGCTTTAATTTGCATTCCTCTGCTTCTTTTAATTTGTTTATAACCATCTGAATTTCCTCCTCTGTGATTTGCCTGTCGTTTTCTTTGTTCATTGTTGTACTTGTGCTTTTGCCATTGGGTTGTCCTCCTTTTCACCATCATCATATCATCATCATCATTATTATTATTATTTAAGATTTATTTTACTGTTTGAGAAAAGAAGAGAGGTGGGGGAGGGCCCAGAGCAGTCTCCATAGTTGTACATCATTAGTTGTGACATGGTTTCACTCCACACAGGTGGATATGGGGCTGTGAAGGGTGGAACTGAACTGGGGGTCTCCTGAATGGGAGGTGAGAACCTTCACCATTGCCATGGTGGTTACCAGTTGTGCTGCAGTTCAGCATATGGGTTTGCACGGGCCTGGGTCAGGATTTGATCCCTGTACCTCACGGTTGCAAGCAAGAGCTCAACCTGCTGAGCTATCCTGGCATCCTCTCCTTTTCCTTATTAAGGTGTAAGCATTCTATATCTATTCTGAATTTCATGTCATTCTACTTAAATGCTTTTCATAATACCAATTTCCAGTTTGTGGTAGTGATTTCATTTTGTTTAGCATATCCTTTATTGTACAGACATTATAAATTTTTTTTTCATTCATCTATGCATTTATTCATTTGTTCTTGGATCCATCATCCCTTTAACTATTATTTATTTATTTATTGTTAAATTTATTGGGGTGACATTGATTGATAACAATTACATTGTTTCCAGGTGTACAATTCTACATCACATTGTCTATACATCGCATTATGTGCTCACCACCCAGAATAAAGTTATCAATCTTTTCTTTCATGGTAAAAACTCTATATTGTTGAAGAAAGCTTTCCCAAACCCAAGATCACAAGTATTTTTTGCCCATTTTTATTCTATTTTATTATTTTATTTTTATTATTGATTTTTGACAGAGAGAAATGGAGACAGAGAGAGACAGAGAGAAGAGGGAGGGCCCAGGTCTCCATAGTTGACATTAGTTTTCCATATAGTTTCACTCCACAGGTGGGCACAGGGCTGCGCAGGGCAGGAACTGGGCCAGGAGCCTCCCACATAGGTCCTGGCAAGAACTGAACTGGGGGCACACCCCAGCTCAGCATGTGGGTCCGCATGGGCCGGAGCCGGGATTCGATCCTCGGTCCCTGGGGCTTCAACGCGAGCGCTTTACCCACTGAGCCATCCCAGCTTTCCCCCATTTTTATTCTAAAAGCTTACAATTTTGGTTTATCACATTTAGGAGCTGAATCTAATTCCCTACAATTAATTAAGAAGTATGATGTATGGTAGGAATCTAAATTTATTTTCTTCTGTATAGATAACCATTCTGCCCCACACTATTTATTGGGTAGTCTACTCTTTCCTTACTGGTTTATAGTGCCATCTCTGTTATTTACCTAGTCTCCAAATACACATTTGCTACTTCTGACTTCTCAATTCTGTAGCAATGGTCCAACTTTTTTATCTCTGCACCAATACTACAATATTTAATAACTATAGCTTTACAATATATCTTAATACATGTAGGGAAAGCTCCCCACCATATTCCTTAATTTATTTTGATAGACTTTACTTTTCCATATGAATTTAGGAGTACCTTGTCAAATCCCATGGGAAAGAATATGTTGGGATTTTGATTGGAATTACAATAAATATCTAGGTTAATATGGGAATAACTGATATCTCTACAATATTGAAACTTTCATCCATGAAAAAGGTACGTCTCTCTGCTAACTGAAGTCTTCTTTTCTGTTTGCCAATAGTTTTATAATTTTATTCCTATAAAATTTACCATCTTTTGCTATATTTATTGATATTTATGTTTTATTTGATGCTTCTTAATCATACATTGCCAGATTGGTTTTTGTTTTATTTTTTCTCTTTTCTTTACAATCTTAAATCTCTTTTTGGTAACATATTTTTCCATAAAAATTTCCATTTAGTTTGTTCAAAATTTACTGGCATTAAGTTGTTCATAATGTTTTATATTGTGTTTTAATCTCTGCTATTTGTGTAGTTATGCACCCTTTTCCATTATTCTTTGTTTTTAACTAATTTTTTTGAGAGAAAGTGAGAGAGAGAGAGAAGGAGGGAGGGCCCAGAGCAGTCTCCACAGTTGTCCATCATTAGCTGTGACATGGTTTCATTCCACACAGGTGGATGTGGGGCTGCATGGGGTGGGAACCAAACCAGCAGCGCCCTTATGGAGCCATCCCGGTGGTTACCAGTTGTGCTGCAGTTCAGCACATGGGGCTGCACAGGCTGAGGCTGGGAATCGAGGTCCGGACATTGTGATTGTGAGGCAAGTGTTCAACCGCTGAGCTACCCCAGCATTCCCCCTTTTCCATTCTTAATGTTGTTTATTTGTGCATTTGATTGTTTTCCAGTTTAATCTTGCTAAAAATTTGTCTATTAATCTTTTCAAAAAGATTTTTAAAACTTCTCCCTAGTTAAACTTTTAAAATTATTTCATTAAGTTTTTTACTCTTATCTTCAATTTTCTTTGTGCTTTTACATATTTTTTTTCTAACTACTTGAATTGATGTTTGGCTCAATAATTTTCAACTTTTCTTTCTTAGTGTATACTTGGACTTTAGGCTACAAATTTCCCTCTAAGTACTGCATTTGCTGGTTGAGACCAACAAGCTTTCTTTATCATTTCCTAGTGTCAGTGTGTAAATTTTTTCTGACTCACCATTTTACTGAGTGTAGGGTCACATTCTCATGGGGTTACTCAATTCCAACCCGCTCACACTGTCCCAAAGACAGGTCTTGTTTTAAATGTCCACTGAAACCCAAACTCCCAGATTATTCAAATCATCAGCCCCTCTATCAAACATTTATTGCTATGGATTTTAAGTCCTTCTTTGCTTTTGGCACTTGGGCATTGTTGTTACTTTCTCACGAACTTTGCAGTACATTTTAAAGAATGTTTGCCATATTTTTAATTGTTTCATAGTTGGAGATGTTTTAGATTTTTTTTGTCTACAGTATTGCTAGGAACAAATGTTTCATTTGCCTTTTACCTTTGAGTATACGATGCACTAAAAGTTACTTATATATATCCCTCTTCTCCTTTACGGAATTTGTCTGTAGTGACATGCTTAGAAAGTCTTTCTCATATCAAGATTATTTAGCCATGCTTATTTTTGTAGTTTCGTTTCTTTCCATTTAGTATTTAAACCATCTAAAATATATTAACTGTAAGACAATAAAAACCTTACTTACTAGCAATAAAACTATCCAAACAGAACAACAAGCAACTATAACGCAACTATATAATCTGGTACTAGTAACTGAGCCACCAGTTTAGCACAGCTGCAACTCAATCACTGCTTAGTGACCCACTGAAGCCACAGGGCTCTTCACCATCTCGACTCGCTACTCAGTCCAACCCCGTGGTCGCATTCCATGAAAAGTGCATTCACCTAAAACCCTACATAACCACCATCTGAAGGCCAGCACAGGGAGGCGCAATTGTGCCAGGCGACTCCCACAGACTGAGCCATAGTTTTCCCTTCCATTTGCATATAAAAGTACACTTATAGCACATGGACTCACGTTTGTGAAAAAATTTGAGTAGATCCCCTAGAGAACCGTCTAAAGTCCTGGACGTGGAAACAGTAAGGGAGGACGGCCTTCATACCCCACGGGCGTGGGTGACCTGGCTGCCTGGGGTGGAGCGGGGAGGGTACATGCCGGCTGAGAACAGCACAAGCTGCATCTGCAGTAAGACGGAGGCTGGACCAAATGACCTGCTCCCTCCTCCCAAACGCAGTGATGACCCCAGGGACTCCTTTCAGAGGCCAGTGGGCTCCTCACCAGCCTTGCCCTCGGAGGCTCCTCTTGTGCCAACTGTTTATCTGGACAGAGTCAACAGGGCCCTGTGGCTCAGAGTCAGGAGACAGTAGCCCTATGCCCAACTCTGTCACCACCATGTCACCTCGCAGGCCTCACTTTCCCATCTTTACAGTGAAGAGGCAGGACTGGATTTGATTTCCAGAGGAAAAACGAATCAGAATTTGAACCCAGGTATTCTGACTTCCGGGACCAGTCTCTTGAATAATCACAATGATGACAGCGGTGGCTCGCACGCCTCCTCAGTGCTACTGTTCATCAAACCCTGCGCCAAGCGCATTGCGCACATTACCACGTTCAGTCCTCATTAGTTTCCTACGAGGCTGGTAGTCACACTAATTTTAAATTATTAAATTCAACAAATATGTGTTGTGCCAATTACTGAGACTAAGTAATTGGCTTGGGGTCACATGGTAAGAGCTGAGACAGAATTCAAATCTGGCTCTGCTTGATTACTCACTGCATCCGTCTGTCCGTCCATTCATCCATCATCTCTCTCTCCCTCTCTCCCTCCTTCTCTCCATCCAAGAATCCATCCATCCATTCCTCCACCCCTGAAACACCGGTGCTCACCTAATGCAAGCTGTCTATAAGAGAATAGCCCCCTTTGTACACACGCCCCCACTGCTGTCACTGTTGCCAAATCGCGTGTCCCCACACACGTCAGGCCCTCCTCCACCTCCTTTTCACTTTCTAGCCTCTGGACGTCTTCATTCACCTTGATCCCCAACCTGTCACTCCCAACTGCATCTCTCTATTTTGTAAACGCTGATCCTGAACTCCCAGCTTCAAGGCGTCCTCCACAATGACTGCCACCATCAGCAGAGCCGTCTGCACCCTGGACCCCTCCTGCCGGACTCACGCAGGCTGGGACAGGTGGCCCCGAGCCCCTCACACCAGGATGCCCGGCGGCCCTTACCAGGTTTCCGACCTGCAGCATCTCCTCGAATTCCGTGGTCATGTTGTAGTGCTCCAGGGCCATGAAGAGCGTGTTCAGCACAATGCACATGGTGATGGTGAGGTCAGCGAAGGGGTCCATGACCATGACCTTCACTTTCTGCTTAATGGCCATCCACAGCGGGCAGCACTCCCAGATCAGGTAGCGCTCGGCAAAGCGGTTCCAGCACGGCGGACACTTGCGATGCGACTCCTCCAGCTCTGGGGGGACAGACGGGAAGCGGGCTTGTGTTTGTTGACTGACTCATACAGAACTCCTGGTGGCCCCTACTAGGAAGATGACAGGGCTGGTCCATGACGAGGGCCAGACAAAGGGGCCGGGAAGGCTAAGGGAAGGGGCGTCCTGCGTCCTGACTCCTTACTCTGGAAATATTGAAGAAGAGGGCCGCAGGGACAGGCCAGGACGGGTGTGGGGAAACCTGGGATTACATGGATTAGGACATATGGAGGCTCTCTGGAGACAATGGTCCCATACAGACATGGGGACACTCAGGTGAGGACAGACTTAACAGGAGAAGACAACATCTGAGACAGGCAAGTTCAGATATAAGGACACCCAGGATAGAACAGGTAGGAAGAGCTGTGGACAGCCGGGACATGTTAGGGCTGGTTGGGGTGACCTGGGACAGGCTGGAAAACAGGACAAG
The DNA here is from genome assembly GCA_004027555.1 of Craseonycteris thonglongyai. NCBI lineage: Eukaryota > Metazoa > Chordata > Mammalia > Chiroptera > Craseonycteridae > Craseonycteris > Craseonycteris thonglongyai. Next base: position 85,427 of record PVKE010001113.1, read on the forward strand.
ATGGGGGGTGCCAAGTTCAGGCTGGAACAGATGTGGGGTTGCCTAGGATGGGACTGGCTAACACCGACGTGGGATGCCTGGATGGGCTAGGGTAGATATGGGAACGGCCGCACAGAGGCTAGGACAGGCATGTTTGGGACAGAACAGTCCCAGCAGAGATGGAGAGGACAGGGTGAGACTGATAACCCCCTGGGACAAGCCAGGACAGTTGCAGGAATGTTTGGAAGAAACCCAGCCATGGCTCCCAAGAATGCCCAGGGAAGAGCAAGCTGACACCCATGAGAAGACACCGAGGGCAGGGGACAGAGTCTGGGACAGGCGTGGGGCCTTCAAGGCAGGCCGAGCAGCCGAGGGATGCCGGCTCAGGTCAGGGTGAGGGTGCCGAGAGCAGAAGCAGGGTGTGCTTGGATGACCGTGGGGGGCGCTGACCTTCCAGGGCGCTGGTGAGGACACTGACAGCACTGAGTGCCCGCTGCCGCTCTCCTGGCCCCTCGAAGCCATCCCCACACAGGGCCGGGGGGGTCAGCATCTGAGGCCGGCCTGCCTCCTCCGACGGTGTGGTCTGGGTGCAATCAGGAGATAGCTGTCAGCCCAGGGACGGCATCCCGCGGACTGGGGCCGCTCCTGGACTCAGGCTCAGGTTGGGGGGTGCGGTCACAGGGGACACATGGGGGGTGGGAGGGGGAGTCCTGATGGAACACAGGCACTGGGCTTCTCTGCTCCCAACTCCCACTTCAGAGCTCCTCCCACCCCTCCCGCCAATCGCGATCTCCTGCGCTCTGGTTTCTTCACTGATTCTCATCAGGGCTGATTCCTGAAGGTGCACAGGACACTACAAGGACCAAGTTCTATTAACCAGACACTGTCCTACACGTCAGTCCATGCAAAAACGATCTGGGAGTCTTAACTGACCACAAGCTCTCCAGCGTCAAGAGCATAAAGAAGCTGAAAAAAGAAATCTACTAAGGCGATGTGCATAGAAGGATAAAACACAATGCTTCAGCATAGCTGGTGGGAGCTTTGCAGAGGCAGCTTGGCTCTACGTACCAAGAAAACTTTCAACTGGCTTTGCAATTCCTCATCTGGTCATCTAACTTCATAAATAATTATACACATGCACCAAAAATATACATGCAATGATGTTCAATGGAGCACTGTTCTTAATACCATAAAAACAAAATAACTAATCAATAAAAAGAAGTTTAAAATCACTTATGGATACCATCCGACTCTGGACCCTGATTAGACAATAAAGAGAACGAAGCGGCTCCGTGTGTGTTCCCTGGGGAGTACTTCCAAAACAGTTTGATGAGAAAAACAAGAAAAAGTCCTGGAAGATACACAGGAAACTGTTGCAGTGGGTATATCTGGGGGAGGGGGTCGTGGAGGTGGGGGAGGGAGAGGGAGACGCTCCCTTTCCTTGCACTCACTTCTGCACCGTTGGATCTGTTTTCACCTGAGTGCATGATTTTTGTACGTAAAAGAACCAGGCCTGCAAATGGAGATGTGGCGTGTCCCGGTGAAAGGAGGAGGCAGCAGGCGTTACTCAGAGCCTCCCATAGAAGCAAGGAGGGGGGCGCACTGAGGTCTCACATCAGCACAGCCCCGCATGACCACAGTCTATGAGTCTGTGCTGGGGCTGCTAAAGGCACTGGGCTGTTCAGCATGCAAGAGCGAGGTTCTATAATCTCTGCAGGTCACAGGGAAGATGGGCTTAGGCTAACCAGGGAGGAGTGGGTCCCAAACTGATGTGGGTTCAAGTTCAGGTCAACCTTCGAAACTGTTGGGTTACTCTGAAATGTTGCCGAGGGAGGTAGTGGGCTTCCAGCCATTGGAAGTGGTTCAGCAGAGGCACCCAAGAGGGCTGAGGTGGCTGGGTAGCAGCAGTACCCTAGGTCCGATGCAAACGCAAAGCGGGCCAGCTTAACTCGCCAGCATGTCTTAAGTTCTCCCAAGTTCTCCTCTTCTCTTCCTTTACTATCTGTGATGGTTAGAGTTCCCATTTAGCAACTATCAACCTCTGCCTTCCAGGGTGGGTGAGTCAACTTCCCTGTCCTATTGATGACACATTTGCTTTGACCAATAGCATGTTACTGGGCATGGCGTGAGCAGAATCCTTAAGCATGCTGTGCCATTTATCTTGCTCTCATGCTCCAGTAGTCCTCTATGAAAAAAGCTTCCCCAGATAGCTGCACCCTTTCAGCCTGCACGTCAGCAAAAAGACTAGAGGAGCGGCCCTGAGCCGAACCCACAGTGTGGAGCCAACCCAATGTACTGTCTGAAGCACAGCTGCCCAGCCAAGCCCCACCTAGACCAGGCAAACCATGGTCAACCTGCAGAGATTGGTAAATGAGCATGAGAATAAAGCTTACTGTTAGCCATTGACAGTGGGGTAGTTTGTTACACAGCATTATGTGGCAATAGCTGACTGATACACCATCTGAGTGCAAGCTATCATCATCTCTTTTCTACAATGACCACAGCAGCCTCCTAACTAGCCTATTCTCTTTCCTCCATTCTCTACAAAGCAGAAAAGAAGTCCCTTAAAAATCAGATCATGATGCTCCTCTGATCAACAGCTCCCTCCAGCAACTGCTCCTCATCTTACTCAGAGTAAATCCAAACTTTTCTTTCACCTACAAGGCCCCGCATAGTCCAAATTCTCTCATCAAACTCATTCTATATCTATCCCTTTCTGCTGGTTCCACCACTCTTGGCCCTGCCTAGCCGCCTCATCCCTTGAACATGTTAATCCTATTTCTCTTTGGAGCCTTTCCACGTGCTGGTCCCTCGGTCTAAAACACTATTTCTCTATGTCTTTGTGGCTGGCTCCCTGAAATCATTTGCCTGTCTGTGTTCATGTCACCTCCGCAAGTCTCCTAACTAACAGCCCCCACCCCCAGCCCTCCCCCTAGCAACTTCCTATCACCTGACCCTACTGCTACCTGGAAATGCTGATCAGTTTACTATCTGTCTTCCTGAGCACAATGTAAACTCTATGGGGGGCAGAGCTGTTATCTGTTTGGTTCACTGCTACCCCACGGAGCTCAAACACCCCCTGGCACCCCTCACAGCAGGCTGGTGCTGGGTAAATATTGGTTGGATTTAGGGATCAGGAGGCTTAGAGTTCTAGCTCTGCCTCTAACTTAGTAGAAGACCGGGGGAAGGAGGATGGAAGTCTAACGTAAGCAGGGAGGAGAAGAATGGCTGTTCTGTGCACCCTCCCAGCCCCATCTGGCCTCTAGGGGTAGGCACAGCCATGCAGACAGCAGATCAAGTAATTCTTCTCCTTGCACCTTGCAATCTGGATACATTAAATGTGAGCTGCCTGTTGGACTGGCCCTTCTTCCCCCCTCCCATGTTGACTGAGAACCCCTATGTGCCTGACACTGTGCATTGCTTTCAGACTAGATCGGGGCAGAAATGTCTCACTGGGAACTGACTAGAAGCCAAGAAGGCATTCCCAGGGCCTATAGCCTGCTAATCTCTTTACCCTTTCAATGTCTCCATCTTGGTCCACTAATTCCTTTAACTTTGCAAATGACCCCCTTGGCCAGCTAATCCTTTTAAGGTTATAAATGGACCCCACAGAAGTGAGAATGGGTGAAGTCAGAATTCTTGGTAATGAAGTGTTTGAACTTGGATTCCTCCTGACATGCACACTAAAATGAGATGATTCTCATCCTAATGAGATTAGGAAATTCTATTAGCTTCCCGGCTGCTGACCTGATTCCATAAGGCTGAGGGCCTAGGACTCTGGAACCACAGGGGTCTGCAGCCGCTGGGATTTGGTGTCCCTGGAAAGCCAGATACTCTCCCCTCCAGCTGATGGCCAGAGGACTCCCTGGACCCACCCAGAAACTGCAGTCTGTCCCCAGTGGGTTCCCAGGACCCTCTTCTTGATCTCCTGCTCCAGAGGCGTGTGCCGGCCCCAGGCACTCTGCCATGTGCCCCAGGAGTCTTCGTTTCTTCCTGTCAATAATTACAACAGCAGATAACAGTAATGACTTGAACAGGAGGCGAGCACTGGTCTAAGCACTGGGCAGGTTTAACTCTTTTAATCCTCGCCACAACCTGCTGATGTGGATATTAAGTGCATCACCGCTTTACAGGATGAGGAAATCGAGGCACAGAGAGATGACTCCACTTGCGCAGTCTCCCAGCTAGAGCAAGTGTCTGAGCGGGAGCAAAACAGGCCACGTGGCCACGCGCTGTCCCTATCCAGCCCACCTCCTGATCAGGTGACCCCTGTTCTGTCCTAACTTCCTCAAAAAGTGTGCCCTCCCCATCTCCCTGCAGGCACGGCAGTCTGAGCCACATGGTGACCCTTCCTGGGTAGGCTGCTCTGGACACTGTGTTCCGGGGCAGGGCACAGTGAGGAGACGCCACAGCTGACTGGGCAGTTGCCAGTCTGTCATGGGATCAGATGAGTGAGTGATCCAGACTCTAACTGGCCTCTCTTGACCTGGCCTGCCCCTCCCCGTTATCGTTCTGACAGTAACTCCAACTCCTCTCCCCTTTGCTCCCTCGGTTCTAGCCATAATGACCTCATGGCATTCCCTCTACTAGGCGAGGCTCATGTCTGCCTCAGGGCCTTTGCACGTGCTGTTCCTGAGGCCTGGAACATGCTTCCCCGAGATGATGAAATGGCAGTTACTATTATGACGTTATCACATCAACATACTTATACATATCCTCATTACTTTACCCATATTAGTCCATTAAGTCTCATAACAATGCTGAGATGGCGATTTTAAACCTATTTTACAGAGAAATAAAGTCACCTGCCCATGGCCATCCAGCTGGTTCGCCAAGAGTCAGGATTCAGATGCAGTTTGTCTCTAGAATCTCGATGCTATCCACTCACTCTTCTATACCGCCCCTCATAGTTTCAGAAAGCAGCCTGGCTCCCACCCTGGTCTCCTTCAGATCTTTGCTGAAATGTCTCCTAAGTAGGGTCTCCTTCTCCCCCTTCCTGGCTTTTGTCCGACCACAGAAACTTGTTGCTTGAGCTAATACTGAGTTATTTCAAACCTGCTGAATATGTGTTGCCCAGAACCTGGTCAGTGGCCCTGCCACCCAGCCCTTCACCCAGGAGCCCCTGGATTGCCCAGGACCCAGCAGCCCCACAGGGCAAACACCTGGTACACACGTCCTCCAGGACTCTGGTCCTGTGCATTGATGGCATCTCGATGCCCAGGCCTTACCAGTTGCTAAATGCTTAATTCTCATCCCTGTTTATCACCACAACACACTCCCAGAACCCGGCACACTAGGCGCTCAGTAAACACTTGGTGAGTAGTTTTGCACATGGCACTGGTGAGTTGGGAGACCATATCTGCCCCAGCACTGCATCGTGGGGCTGGCTTACCATGTCTGGGGGGCGCTCCAGCATCATAGGGCGGAGGAGGTGGCTCCCTGGGGAGGTGGCCTCAGGGTCGCCCGCCCCCAGCAAGGAGACCACCCCATTGCAGTCCACGGTACTGTTCCTTTTGCCATTGAGGGCGTGGCTGGGAGCTGAGGTCCCGGGACTGGGCTGGGCCTGGGCACTGGGCCAGCGCAGGGGCCAGGGCACAAGCACTGACGTGCGGTGGCTCTCGCTGTCCCCTGCCGTGCTGTTTTCGTCATCTGCAAAATCTGTCTCAGAACCCAGGTCTCGCCGGCGAACGGTGAAAACGCTCCCGCGGCTGGAATATGGCTTCATGGAGTTCCTGCTGAGGCCGTGGGTGATGCTGAGGCGACGCTGAGGGCACGGGAGAGACGACATGACCAAGACAGCTCTTCAAGTGCTCCCAGCCTATCTCCTGTGGCATCGGGCCCAGCTCAGCCTCTTGGAGCTTTGAGGGCTTTCACTGGCCACATGGAACTCGGTATTCAGGGAAGAGTGTAGGGTAACAGCAATCCAGGGCTGTCTGCTCACCTGGAGCCTGTGCCTCTGAGGCTTTTAGACTGAAGCTCACCTGGGCCTGAAGTGGGGCTAAGGCTGGGCAGGGGGAGAAGAGGCAGGAAGGCTCCTGCTGGGCAGACAGGTTGGGCCTGAGCAGGACCCACCTGGGACAGCTGGCCATGTGCCTTGCTCATCTGGGCATGTCCTTGGTCTCCTGCCAATCCACAGCATAGTGTGTCCTCTAGCCCCCGCTCAATGCTGGGGCTTAGCTGAGGTTAGGATATCATAGCACTCAAACCTATCATGTCCCACTGCCTAGGGCTCCTCTCCAAGAATGGCCACGGGAAGCAAGACTAACTGCGAGGGGAATCGAGGATGCACTCCTTGGGGACATCATATGGTGGCTGTGACAGCACCAGGGGCCTCCCATGATGGGCTTTTGATGCCAAATCCACCCGAAAGGGTCAAAGTCATGGCCAGGATTACCATTGCTCTGGGACCATCCTCCGAGTCGGACTTGGGGAACCTGTCATCCTCACACTCCTCTGTCCCCGAAGACATCCGTTTTCTCCTCTTGCTACTTCTCTCATGGGTGGTCACTGGGGCCAAAGGGGACATCTCCAAGGAGCTGCGGGACACGGTATCTACACCCCTGATGGTGAGGGCCTGGAAAGGGTGGAAGAAGGGCTGTTTTGGTCATTGAGACTTTGTGCAGCCTCAGGCTAAGAAAGACCAGGCAACTTTCAGTGTCTCGGGTTTTCTCATTAGTAAGTGGACTTGCACACCTACCCCCAAACAAGGGCATTAAGGAGACATAAGCTCAGACAGACCCAGGAGGTTTTGAGAAAATCCAAGTTCAGGGAGGAGGAGAGTAGCGGCAGCTCTTGGAAGAGGGGAGAGTGGAGGATAGGCGGGAGGCATTGTTGATGAGCAGAGGAAGTGGCAGAACTAGAGGTCCGAGGATCTTCTAGAACAGGGCTGTCCAACTTTTGGCTTCCCTGGGCCACATTGGAAGAACAGTCTTGGGCCACACATAAAACACACTAACGATAGTTAATAAGCTAAAAAAAGTCACAAGAAAAACCTCATCATGTTTTAAGAAAGTTTACGGATTTGTGTTGGGCCCCATTCAAAGCCGTCCTGGGCTGTGTGTGGCCTGAGGGCTACGGGTTGGACACGCTTGTTCCAGAAGGTCTGGCTGGCCAAAATGGGTGCTGGGGGAGGCGGCATATAGCAATGAGAAGAACGTAGATGTTCCAGCCTGCCTTCCAACAGGCCTGCTCTGTAGTGAGCTCCTAGCAGCCACCACGTGTAGAGCTGTGGGTAGCCAGCACAGTATTTTCCCAGCTGACTCAGGCCTCCAAACTGGGACCTTCCTCGCTGCCCCCACCAGAAGGCATCCCTTGACCAGGATACCTATGTCTATGCCCATGTGGTTCTTTTATCCAGCATGCACTATGTTCACAGAAACCACCTTTACCCAGTAAGTACCACATTTATCCACCATGCACCCCACTAACAGGCACTGTCTGTATTCGGCAGGAACCAAATTTTTACCCAGTAGACTTCAGATTTACCCAGCAAGCACATTCTTATAGGTATCAGTTTACCCAGCAGACACCACAACTCCATCCACCAGCTTTACCCAGCATGCCCCACGCCTCCAGCCAACAGCTTTACCCAGCAGGCACAACTCCAAGCATCAGCTTTACCTAGCAGGCACCACGCCTCCAGCCACCAGCTTTACCCAGCATGCCCCATGCTTCCAGCTACCAGCTTTACCCAGCAGGCACCACAAATCCAGGTACCAGCTTTACCCAGCATGCCCATGCCTCCAGCCACCAGCTTTACTCAGCAGGCCTCATGCCTCCAGCCACCAGCTTTACTCAGCAGGCCTCATGCCTCCAGCCACCAGCTTTACCCAGCAGGCACCACAACTCCAGGCACCAGCTTTACCCAGCATGCCCCATGCCTCCAGCCACCAGGTTTACCCAGCAGGCACCATGTTTACAGGCCCCCACAGTCAAGTGAGGGCTTGGTTTGGAGGCTCCCTGGCGGCAGCGCTCACCCACCTCGTGCTCTTTCTTGAGCATCTCCATGGCCTCCTGGAATCGCTTTTCCTTTTCCTCTGTCTCAGCGATGGTGGCTTGGTTTTGTTCCTCGTAGGCCATGGCAACCACAGCCAGGATCAGGTTCACCAGGTAGAAGGAACCCAGGAAGATGACAAGCATGAAGAAGATCATGTAGATCTTCCCTGCGGACCTCAGGGTCTAGGGGAGTAAGGGGCAGAGGTCATCCTCATGGTCATGGTATTTCCAAGCCACCCAGTCTGGCTATGCCATGCTTCCAATGGCCACAGCCTGGGAGGGGGCAGAGAATGTCCCCCCGTCAAGGGAAATGTTCTCCTCTACAGGGGTGCCACTCACAGATGAAGGCAGAATGCCACAGACAACGGGGAAATGTGCCTACAGAGGGACCTCCTTCATCACAGAGGGTGGAGGAGTGTCCCACTCAGAGCAGTGTCCTGTACGAAGGAATGGGTGCATCCCTTCATCAAGAAGATGACAGTTTCTTTGCTTGCTGAGGAACTGACCCCTCCGAGGCACCCCGGTCCCTGTCCCCTGCCTCTCCTCTCGCTGGTGGAAAAGCTGCTGGGGCCATTTCCGGCTAGTAGAGCCTGGACCGTGCTGCGGGGTCCCTCCACTGGTCCACGCACCCACGCACCTGCTGGTAGAGGCGCTCCCAGCAGTCCTGCGTCATCAGGCGGAAGAGCGCGAGGAAGGCCCAGGCAAAGGAGTCAAAGCTGGTGTAGCCATGGTCGGGGTTCTGGCCTGCCTTTAGGCACCGGTAGCCCTCAGGGCATGTCCTGCAGCCAGGCACGCAGATGCTGTCTCAGGCTCTGAGGGGCCCTCTGCCCTAAAGACCCCTGCCAGCCCCGACTCATGTTTCTGGGCAGCGCAGTGAATGCCCCACGGCTTTGTGAGGCTGAGCTAGCTTCCTGAATCTAATGCCACGATGCTGGGGCCTGCCTCTATGACCGTTTATGCTGTGCTTCTCACCTGGGACACCGGCTTCCCCTTTTCTCTACCCATCCATATGCTGCTAGGTTTAAATCCAGCCCCCTTCTGCCCATACGAGACCCCATCCCAGCTGCTGAATGAGTTGCCTCTCGCACCACAGAGGAAGTGCCAAGGGCCTGGCCCATGTTTCTTCCTCTGCCTGTCTACCCCACAGTGCAGGCACGCAGGGGAGCGGTGAGGCTGGGCTGAGCTGAACAGGATGGAGCCCAGGGCAAAGATCAGGCCACGGAGTTGAGGGATGATTCTAGGGTGGACAGGCTGGGGCCTGGCCATGGCTGGACACTGTGCCCATGTGTATGGCTGTGCACCAGGTCAGTGAGATAGCCCCACACGTCACCATGCTGGAGGAGACAGTGCTCTCCCAGAGACGAAGCGCTGGGCTGGATTCATGTGCATTGGCTGGGCATGAGGGTGGAGGGGCAAGGCGGACTCAGTGAGTGCAAGGATGCTGCTAAGGGGCCTCATGTCTTGCTAATGTCCTGAAACCCTCCAAACAATCTCTTTAGTGACAGGAAGGGCTCTAGCACTTCATGCTCAGAGACATGGGACTGAAGCCCACAGAGCACCTTCCTCAGCAGCTGAGTCTGTGTGGCCCCTCCTCCTAAGGACCTATAGCGCAGTCATACTGACCCAGACCAGTGTGCACAGCACCCTGGAAGCTGCATGTGCCCACTCAGGCTGCAGGGCCAGGGCTGCTCGGGGAGGCCATGCTCACTCCTGACCCGTGGACAGAAAAGCAGGGAGGAAGTGAAGACTGGGTGAAAAGGAGCAGCCCTGGGGGACTTCTAGGAGGGAACGGACCCAGGGTTGAGCTAGCGGGCAGGGTTCTGCAGGGCCTGCTAGGCTGCCCCACCATCCTGCCCCATCGTCTGGGTGTGTTTGCCTTCCCTGCAGATCTGCACCCTCATCCCTTACTTTACCCTCTTCGAAGTTGTCGCCCCTGCGGTGGGGGTCAGGGAGGAGGCTGCCAGGGGCCCTGGCAGGGGAGGAGGCTGGGGGAGGCCTTGCCATCTCTGGGGTCCAGGGCAAACACTGAAAGCACAGTCAGTTGAGAAAGCAGCAGGAGACTCCCCGGGCTGGGCGAGGCGGCCCTGCGGGGTGGGTGCCACATACCCGGCATCAGAGCTATTCCCACACAGTAACACATCGGAGGTGCCATTCTTGAGCAGGTAATTTTCTGGAAGAGAAACATGCAGTGGTGGGGGGCATGTGTGGCTCAGACTCCTGGCCTCCTGCCTTGCACCCAGGGTTTTGGAGGGTAGAGACACCGCTGGGGGTCTTCCCTCCTCCGCTCCGCCCCTGCCCTCTCCCTACTCTCTGTCCCGGGCTTGGGGCCACTCCCGCAGCTTCCCTGGCCTTCCTCCTGCTACTCCTTAGATGTTCAGCTGCCAGTGTCTCCAAGATGCTTGGAAAACTCAGCGTCTCCACAGGGAGCTTCTGCACCCGGCCCCAAGCCAACCAGGGCCAAGAGAGGCCCTGCGCTAGGCGGCAGGGGCGGGGCAGAGTTCCAGCGCAGCTGCTGCCCAGCTCTGTCTGGACCCACTTCCTTATGCATAGGTTGTAGAAGTGATGCCTGCCACTGTCACTGTGGCCATAGTGTGGTCTGTCCTGACAGGGCTGGCGCTGGGCCAGGTAAGACACAGGACCTCCCCTCTTTGTGGTCATCTGTCCGTCCCCATCACGCACCACGACCTGCCTTAGTTTAGGCAGCAGTTCTCAAAGTGCGCTCCCCAGACCGGCAGCATAAAGCATTGGTGGAGAACTGGATAGAAGGGCAACTTCCCGAGAGCCTACCCAGATCTAGGGGCTCAGCAACTCCGGGGGGTGGGCCGAGCAGTCGGTTCTCTGGAGCTCTCCAGGGGACTCCGGTGCACACTGAAGTTCTGGAACCCCTGCTTGGTGGCCCCAGGTGAGCCATAAGCAAACGTCCTCATTGCTTTTCTGTCTGTTTCTTTTTTCCAAAGTGGACTGCTGGTGTGTGTAAGAGGCACTAACTTCAGAATGGCCCTCACCTCAGGGTCCTTATGGCCTGGAATCTGGCCTTGTACCAGTGTCCCCCTTTGGTCAATGGCACTAGCTGAGAGGTGCTGGCCGTTTGCCCGGGGAATGGAAGTGTAAAGCATGCGCCAGTGAAACAACATGAGTGGCTCATATGACCTTGGACTATCCCCAAGCTTGTCCAGTCCCTCTTGCAGGTTCCGGGAGCACGTGTATGGAATTAACATCCTAGCAATGAACCTGCAAGTCAACTGAAAAGTGGGCCCTCCACTCTGATGTCTCAGACCACCCCAGCTCCGTGTCCCACCTTTCCCCAAGCTAACGCTCCTCTCTCTGCAGGCGAGACAGTCTTTTCATCACTCCTGACACTCTAGGGTCAGTCCCACCAAATGTCACAGCTGCTGTCCCCTTTGGCTCTCCATCGACCCCCACCCTACCTGCTCTTCAAATGTTGTCTCCCACCTAACCTGAGACCTCAAGGGGGCAGCCTTCAATCTTCTCCCCTTCTGTTCTCTCTTGAGAGTCCACAGGGCAGGAACCAGGGTCCCTGAGCACACGGCTGGGACTCTGTGGGATGAGGCAGGGCCTGAGTCGCCCTGCAGGGAGGCCTGCCCTCTGACGAGGTCTGGGTGGGAGACGCCCGGGCCCTGGGGGCCCCCAGAGTCCCCACCTGGACTGTTGAGGTAGAGGTCCAGGGAGTCCCAGACCAGGCCATCGGCCTCCACGGAGCCGTTGGTGCCATTGAGCTCCGTGAAGTTGCGCACGCACTTGTGCCTCAGGTTCCCCATGAAGAGCTGCAGGCCGATGAGGGCGAAGACGCTGAGGCAGAACACCGTCAGGACCATCACGTCGGCCAGCTTCTTCACCGACTGGATCAGCGCCCCCACGATGGTCTTTAGGCCTAGGGGAGGCGAGACCACGCATGGGGTCACCCCCAGCACCAGGCTCCCCCACGCCCCTGGGTGGGGGTAGAGTGAAGGAGGCCTCTCGTGGGCGTTTCAGGCCAAAGCCTCCCTGTCCTCCGCTGAGTCTGCCCTGACTCCTGGGGGGCAGGCTCCCGTCTGGCTGTGTATTTTCAAAGGGCCCCAGCATCTTTGCTCTCCACTAGCTGAACATAGGAAACAGGTGTGGAAAATGCTGTTTTCTTAAGGAAACCAACCCTCAGGCCTGTCCCCAAGGTACGCCAGACCTTAAATTCAGCCCACTGGAGGAAAACTGAGGCTAGGCCCATTTCAGGACAACGGGAGGGCCGCAGCCTCGTTCCTGAGATGGGAGACACCCCGTTCCTGGTGGGGGACGTATCCACGTGCTGGGGGCCTGTGGGGGGAGGACTGGCAAGGCCATGGTGAGTGATATCCTAAGGGGCCTGTTCTGACTTGGCCCCCACTTTGGGAAGGGTTCGGGGGCAGGGGAGGGGTTGACCTATATTAAGGTGACCAGACGTCCCGCTTTTGGCGGGACAGTCCCGATTTTTAACAATTTGTCCCACGTCCCGCAGTGTTTTAAAAAAGTCCCGATTTTTGGAAAGAATGCACGACAAGCTAGGGAACGGCGGGAGATAGACCCAATTTTTAATCAAGAACCCCCTCCCCCCCGGTCAATGGTGTCCTGCTTTACCAATGTTAAAATCTGGTCACTTTACATTGCACTTTTCTCCTCTGCCCTCCCTGTCCCTCTGGGACCCATCTCCTTCACTCCCATCCCCCAAAGCGGAGAGGCCATGATTGTTGCACGGCTCAGCTCCCTGCAGAAGCCAGCACCACACAGCAAAGGGACAGAAAAGCACGTGTAGACACATCCGGTCTGACACTGGCTACGGTCCTAGGGCAGGTGTGAGCCGAGCATGGGAGGAGGGGCATCTCTGCCAGCAGCAGGGCGCTGCCCCTCCTTGCCAGCCCACACTACCCACACAAGCGGCCAAATCTCAGATTAAGCTCCATCCATCTATCGTCCAGCCGGTTAATGTGTTAGGAGCACCCATGGCGGCTGTGCCCAGGACCCAGAGACACGGAGGCAGCAATGGGCAGACGCGGGGGAGGGAGCGGAAGCCCCCGCCACGGTGCTGCCGATGCTGCTGCCGGCCCGGCGCTCAGAGGCACTCAGCACTCTGGGGAAATCGTCCTGGCAGAGGTTGGCAACCGCTTGGGCAGTGGGTGGACCTGCAGGGGTCTGGGCACGGAGTGTTGGTGGTGGGGGGATTCACGAGCCTCTCATAGTCCAGAACCCCTCATCTCCAGTGGAGGTTCTAGACCCTTCAGTGGACACACTGGTTCTGCCCACCAGCCCCGGAGATGCGGCCCATGGCGTGGGGGTGGCGGGGAAGATGCGAGGGGTGGTGGGCGGCAGCCTGCTCACCCACACTGGTCTCTGCTCAACTGTCAGGCTAAAGCATCTTTGGCCTAAAAGCCCACCCAGCAAGGCACCTCCTGTCTGTGGAGACTGTTCGTGTGGACGATCAGTGCGCATAGACCCATTCCTCTCACATTTCTTGTACTGAACAAAGTTCACTTTGGGCCAGAACAATTACAAGGAAATAATGGGGTTCTTTCTGAAAAGACCCAGCAAGGCATGAGTCCTAGGGCATCAAATGGAAAACTCTCCCACCACTTAAGTACTAACAGGCTGGGAGAAGAGCCCTCAGAACCCTTCCATTCCGCTTTCATTCCATTTTATGGGAAAGAAGTCCAAGGTCGGAAGAGGGCCAAGGCTGTGTGATCCTCAGCTCAGAGACACCTCCTCCAGGGAGCCTTCCACGATGTTGACTCCAGCATGTTTCTGATGAGCACTTCCAGGGTCAGCTGCCGGCTGCCTGACGGGGTTGCAGCACCTGAGATCCCAAGGGCCTTCTTCAAAGGGCACCCACCAGGGGGAGTCTGAACTCCTGGGAGCTTAGAGAAGGGCTCCTGCCTCCCTGGGGACAGTAACACCAAATGCAGGCCACGGGGTCAGTCAGGACCCACGTACTTTCCCTCTGGTTCCCCCAATTCTCCCCTCAGCTCTGAGTGGCCTACAACCTGTCTACGGCGGCCTTCTTACAGGACTCGCCTTCTCCAGTCCTGCGAGCGGCTGCCTCCCGAGCCGGCTCTGGAGCGGGGCTCCAGGCCTCGGAAGTCCTGAGAGCTCTCCTGGATGGATGGGGCTGACAGACCCTCTAGAGAGGCCGGCTGGGTTTGGGAGAGGCCCCGGTACAATTGCCAACATCTGTCGAGGAGAATTTCTTCCTGAGGCTCCCATGCACGGTTTGCTAAACCTCTACCGCACCATGCAGCGAGGGCTGTTAGACGCCAAGGCCAGAGGCCACCTGTCCACAGAGTACACTCCATTTCCCAAAATGGGGCCGAGGCTCTGGCTGTGCACAGATCACCAGAGGGAACACAAGGCAGGGACTGGGCACTTAGCCAGGGAGGGCTGGGTCCAAGTTTTCCTTTTTGGTTCCAGGTGCGTGCGTGGTGTCCCTCCCAGAGGATGACGCTTCAGGCAGAAGCACTCGACACACAAGCTCTTAGCTATTCAAATAGCTGAGTTCAGGTTGGGAAAGAAATCACTGTCTTGGGAAGAATTTGGGTTCAATCCAGGACTTGCCACGGGGTGCTTGATGCCCCCTGGTGTCTGTGAGCATGGGCTTCGCTGGGGTGGGCAGCCTGAAGCCCATCCTGAGGCTTTAAGGGACAGCCGTGTCCACCGGGGATTGCCCCCACACCCGAGCTCTGGGAAAGGTATTCTGGTGACAGGCACATTCGGGGGACCTTCCTGGGAGCTGCCGTGGCTCCCAGGTGGCTGGAAATACCCTCCAGCCTTGGCGTTTAACCTGGTTTTCACCTGAAATGACTGATATAGTTTTCAGGGCCCGGAGGACTCGGAAGGTGCGTAAAGCTGAGACATTGCCCAGGTCCACAAATTCAGTTGTGTATCTGTAACAAGGGAAATTCACACACGAGACAGTGACAAGACGCCAGGAGGAGACACACGGTAGGTGGGAGACGGGGGAGAGACAGAGAGAGTCACTTGTAGCTGAGATCTGGGAGGCAGACCCGGGCATCTTACCTGGGATAACCGAAATAGTTTTAAGAGCTCTCAGGACTCTGAAAGTTCGAAGAGCCGACAAATTGCCTAGTTTTATATTTTCTGATACATACCTGCAGAATCAAACCACAGTTAACGGGGATTACAAAGCAGCACAGCCTGCCCTCCCGACCAGCCCTCTCCCCTCTCCCCGTCCCCCAGGGAGGGCGGTGAGTGGCCCGGTGCCTCCCCTGGGCTTTCCTCCTGATCTCAACCCTCTTGACATGGAGACCTCGGTAAAGATGACCACACCGCAAGCCGCCAGGTGGCTTTCTCGGTGATGGCCTCGTGAATACCCAGCACCGGGAGGCAACGACCCTGCCACATTCTCCACGACTCTGGGGACCCTGACAGGACACCACGTGGTGGGGTCTGAGGATGGGGACACAGCGGGGAGAAGGACAGTTTTCCAGGAGGCAATGGCCAGGCGATAGAAGAAGGGGGCAGGCTTTTGGTCCTAGGTTTGCTCATGTCTTCTGCAGTCTGTGGTCATCCCGTGTGAACGCTGAAGCCTGGGCTGCAACCACCATGAGGTGTAACTGGGCCTCTGATGGCTGCCCACTGCTTCTCGCAACCACAAACCTCCGTGTGAGGAGTGGCTCAGGGTCCCTGAGCTCATGAGGGGGAGGTGGCCTGGGTGTTCAGCAGGAGAAGCAGTTCCCAAGGTGATGCTTTCGAAGATGAGAGAGGAATTGCCCAAATATTCAGCTCCTCAACTACAGTAGCCACCGGAAGAGAAAAAACACAGGACGTGGGGTCCTAGGGGGATCCCAGCCCCTCCCCTATGAGTCCATCCCAGTCTCACCCAAGACCCGCAGTGTCCTCCAATGAAGGCCCTGGGTCTCCACAGGAGGACTGACCTCTGGAGGTGAGCAGCCTTCGGGGTCTGCTTGGGCCTGAGTGACACACAGCAGGACTGAGGGGCCGTGCAGCTCCCACCTACACCTGGACAGTCACCACCCGTGACCTCCCAGGCACAGGAGGAAGAAGTCATCTCTGGGAGGCAGGGTATGAGGACACGTGTGGATAGGCCACATGACCAGATGTCTGAGAGATGGAGGGACGGTGTGTGACCAGGGCCATCGGGACAATGGCAAGTGACTTGTGATATTTAACCAAAGGCTTCCCATCCAGGGTGTCTGACATTTAGCCGAAGGTGATGTTTAACAAAGGACAGTGGACTCAGGACATCTGATGTTTAACCAAGTGTGTCTGACTTGGTGCCTGAGTGATCTCAGACCCAGGATGTCAGCCCAGCGATGCAGGGTGAGGGACAGAGCGCTGGACTCTCTGCCAGTCCGTGTGGACCTTCAGGCTGTGGGTGTCTACAGGGAGGGACCTGGCAGGCTGTGCTGAGGGACTCAATGTCCTGGGGCCAGCAGGATCCAGGCGGTCCAGCTCTGCCTGGCACTGGGCTGGCACCAGCTTGCTGCACGTACACTCATGGGCCGTTCCACCTTTGTGGGGCCCCATGGACCATCCCTGCTCCCTCCTAACTCACCACACCCCTCTAGAGATGGGAAGTCAGCAAAGCCTTCCTTCTGGCCCCAGCAGTTCTGTGGTGGATTTCCATTCCATCCCCTGAACTCAAGTCCTCGAGTGCAGCCCCATCTTGCAGTGGGGAGCAGAAGTCACCTCCCTTGTCCTGGCCCACATGTATCTATTAATGTGGTCCAAGCTCTCTCCCAACTTCTAATGGTCTTCCATTTTCTTTGATGGTTCAGACCCTCAGGCCAGTTCCTCGTTCTTCTCTAGGCTTGAACTCTCTGCCCAGATGTGGCACTGAGCCTACACATTGTCTTGTGGCCAGCAAACGGAAGCCATGGTTTTTAGTCGCTGGTGGCTCTGGGCCCTGTTTCCTGTTGCTGGTCAAACAGGTGCGGCCTGGGAAAATGGCTCTTCTTGCTCGGGACACTGGGTTCAAGGCTCTCTTCTGGTGACAGGGAGGGAGGGGAGCCCTGTGCAGATCAGAGAGGGAACCAACAGTCCTTGCTTCTCCCCTGCTGTCCTTTACACACCTTGATGTCGCCTGGTGTCTCCAGTGAAGTGGACTCTGGTTGTCTTTGCCTGTCCCAGGGTAGAACCTGCCTCCCCGGCCCTCTCAGGGCTCCCAGCACAGACCATACTTGCCCTGCATTCGCCACCTGCCCCCTCAGCAGCTGATTCTGAGCACAGAGCAGCCAAGTTCCCCAGACCCCAAGGGCTGTGCTCCCGCAAAGCCAGCCAAGTGGCTGAGACTAGGCGAGGGGTCCCTGGCCTGTGAAGTGGGACCCGTGTGAGAGAGCCATGCTAAGGAGGAGGGGTCTCGAAGGGGGGGCACAGGGCTGGACAAGGGGATGGAGTGGCCGTGCCCATGTCTGTGAAATGGGCGCTTTGACTCATTTACTGGACCCAGAACCCGGGCCTGGCTGCTTCCCATGTGGGCCCTAGACCCCAGCGAGGCCTCCCTTAGGGCCCTGGAGTGCGACCAGGCAGGAGAGACCTGCATCCCGCAAAGGCCAGCTTCAGCAGGGGTGGGCTGGGGCCTGGTGGCTGGGGGTCTGGAGGCTGGGAATAGGGCCTGGAGGCTGGGAGTTGGTGGCTGGGGACTGGGTTCCTCGGGGCTGGAGGCTGGGAGTTGGTGGCTGGGGACTGGGTTCCTCGGGGCTGGGGGCTGGGAGTTGGTGGCTGGGGACTGGGTTCCTCGGGGCTGGGGGCTGGGAGTTGGTGGCTGGGGACTAGGTTCCTCGGGGCTGGGGGCTGGGAGTTGGTGGCTGGGGACTGGGTTCCTCGGGGCTGGGGGCTGGGTGTTGGTGGCTGAGGGCGTGGGGGCTGGGGGTGGAACTCTGCCCCTCAGGCTAGCAAAAGGCTCTCCCAGGCCATTCTAAGCCATTCCTCTTTCTGTGGCGGCCAAGCTGCTGGGCACAGGCAGGTGGCTGGGGTGGGGTCCTGGGCCCTGGCACAGAAAGAGCAAAGGCTGGTAGATGTGAATCCCACCCCATCACACAAGCCCCCAGGCAGAGGGGGCCTTTCTGGAGGCCAAAGAACCCTGAGGAGGAGCAGCCAAGGCCTTCTTCCTGCTCCACCCCCAGCGTGTGGTGCAACCCGCCCACTCAATGTGGATTTGCGGGGGGGCCCCTCCCGGGCAGCCAAGCAGAGGGGACAGCCAGCACTTTAGGTACTGCGTGATTGCCACCCTCTTCTCTCGGCTCTCCCCCTCCAGGTTTGGTTTCCATAACAACCCCAGAAGGTGGGAGGCTGTGTTAACAAGCAGGTAATGCCCAGCTGGGGGGGCCACAGGCAGCGCTTCGGCTGAAGGGCTGTGGGCTGAGCCTGTTGGGTTTCCTGGCACCTCCCCCCACCACACTGGCTTCTACGTTGGGTGGAGGTGGGGGATCAGTCCTAACCTGGCCAGGAGCATCTGACTTGGGGTGCCCTCATGGTTGTGAGCCAGGAGACTCAGTTTTAGTCCCAGTGTTGCGGCTGGCACACACTATAACTCTGGGCAAGTGCAGGCTCTCTCTGTGCCTCAGTTTCTCCATCTATAAAGCAGTGGTGGGGTGGGGCATTTCATTGAATAGAACTTTTCTGCCACTGAGGACTCCTTGGATTATCCTAGGAGCCCCACACTATTGAACCACTTCGGTTAGAGCCAAATGCATTTCACTGCATCACCATGGCAGTAATTCGCTGTTTTCATAAGGTAGGAGCTCTGTCGATCAAAGCTGCTGGGCCAATCCAGCCCGGAGCACAAAGCTGACCCTGCAACAAGCCATGTGGCCCTAGGGGAAGGGCGCGTGCCAGCTCTGTGAGGCGTTTGCAAATGTGAAAATAGTCTGGGGGCCTCTGCGGCCCTGTTCTGCTTTGTCACCCTGGTTCTGGTACAGAGTGAAGGCAGGCAGGCTTTGGTGAGGAGCGCCCGCCCGCTCCGTGATTCCGAAGGGAAGGTCCCTTGGGATCCCAGAGGGAGGGAGACGGGAATTGTCTCTTAAGGCAGAAAAGAGGGCTTGCTAAGGGCCTGAGGTCATGTAGAGCTTCTCCCAGAGTCATGGGCTGAAGACAGGCCAGAGCCTGTTCCTGCCATCACACAGGGGCCTTCCCAGGGTCAGGGGCGGCAGGGAAGGTAGGACATGCTCAGCCAGGTGCTGTCTGCTCCTGCCAGGCCTCCTCCTGTGACTGCAGGCCTCTGGGGTCCATGGATCATGCTTCTCTCCCATCTTCCTCGTCTCTAACTTAGTGCAACCTCCCGGCTGGCTCCCTCTCTTCAGACCTCAGACATGTTTGCAGTTGAGGATCCTGTTTCTTATGTCTTATCACTGAGAAAAATCAAAGCAATCCGAAAGTTCTTTTCTCATCATGGACACCATCCATCCATCTCCGTCTCCACCTGATAGTTTTGCCTTCCCTGTCCTTAAGGTCAGCGCTGCTCCGGGCCCTGGGTTTCCCCAGCTTCAAGGACTTCCCTCTGGCAATTCCCACCCTCCCCCATCAGCGCACTCCCCCTCCCCTGGATGGTGCCCACCAACCTGCAAAGACGCTCCCTTCACCCATCTCCCCCTCTGGCCACCATCTTCGCCTTGATCCTGTTTATACTGACCCCACCAAATCCACGTCCCTCCTTGCTCCGCCTCACCTCCGCCCCCTCCCCCTTAAGCCCTCTCTAAACAGGCGAACGCCCTCCACTCCACTGGAACCTGTCCTGTCAGGGTCATCAGTGATCTTCACATTGTCCACGCCAACGGTCCCATCTTGGTTCCCAGTCTCCTCGTGGGATCTTTTAAGTTGAGTGGTGGCCCTCAGTTGGCTTTTGGGACACTGCTCCCTCCACCCTTCCTGGCAGTCCCCTTGCCATCTTCCTTTGATCCTCTCCTTCCCTGACCCCTAGCCGTGGGAGTGTCCCACGGGACAGTGCCCAGGTGCCGTCCCTTCTCTGGCTAACAGTCCTGGTGATCTTATCCAGTCTCCTGGCTTTAAGTTCCATCTGCACCCTGATGGCTTCTAAATTAGTATGTTCACCTTGGACCTCTAGCCCGAGATCCAGACTGGAACACCCAGTTGCCAACTCAGTGTCTCACCCTGGCTGCTTTCACACCGGATACATTCCCAACTGGACTCTGGGTTCCCTCCCTCCCACAGCCAGCTCCTCCCTCCATTCAACAGATGGTACCACCATTCACCCAGCCCGCAAGCCAAAAGCAACCTGGGGGTCTCCTGTGAACCCCCCCTTCACAGCACATGCAGAACCTGACCATGCCACTCACCTTCTCCATGGGGACCCTGGTCCCAGACCCCCTCCTCTCTCTCCTGGCTACTAAAATAGCCTCCTCATTGCTGTCTTCCACCCTGACCCTCTAGTCTCCTGTCCACACAGCAGCCAGGGTGATCCCATCGCACCTGGCGCCTCCCCTGGCCCCTGGCTCCCACTCTGCACCCTCCTCTCCCACGCCTCTTTCTCTGGCTCACTCAGCTCTGCCCAGGCACTGGATTTGGGGCAAGTGGTGGCCTCTCTCTCCGAGCCTCAGCTTCTCCATCTGTAAATTGGAAGCAGCGTACCTGGGAACAGTTCTGATGCCTTTCTAGCTACCAGGGTGTCCGTCTAGCATGAAGCCCCCTGTCAGCTGCTCCCTCTTCCTCTTCCCTCCCTCACAACACAGCTGAGCTCTGCACACCCCGGGTCTGGCATGAAATAAAGACCTTATCAGAACTAGGTGCATTCTGGGAATCCAAGAATCGTGGTAGCAGGCGCTGAACTAAACTGCTGACACCACCCAGCTGAACCCTGTCCTGTCACAAGTGAGGAAACTGAGGCTGTCGCCAGCCCTGTGCACGCTGCACTCGTCATATGTGTCAGGCTTTCGGGAAGGGCTGGATGGCTGAGCCCCTGATGCCACTCCTGCGTGGGAGCCCGGCCTGATGCGTTTCCAGCAGGACACAGACCTGTGGCCCAAGACCCCCCCCCCACCCTCAAGCCCTCAAAAGGGTCTCCTCCCAGGCTGGGAGGCGGGGCTGGGGCCTGTGCGGCTGCCGCCCGGGGTCACGTTCACTTTCTGGAAGGCTCCCTGTGTGTCCTTGGAACTAGTTTTCTCCATCCAGCCTGCCCCTCTGGCTGGTGTCGGGACCCACATGTGCCAGACGTGCTGGTGGGCCTGGCACGAGTTCCGGGCACGCCGGCCACTCCCCTGACTCCTGCTCTCTCCTTACGGAGGCACATGCTTAATCACTTTGGAGTCCAGGCCACTGTTCACAGTGGTCCAGAGATTTCAGGCTGTACTACTGGTCTCGCTTGGTGGAACGGGCAGAGGGGGCTGAGCCAGGATCTTAGTGGTGTCCCGTGAGCACCGGGCTGCTGCGGAGTCACAGATGTTACAGGACCGCCAGGGCCCACCTGAGCCACTGCGTTCCCGTTTCTCCCCACCAGGAGCTGCGGGGGGTGGGCTGTGGAGAGCAGCGGCTGGAGGCTGGGGGCCCCTCCGTGGGGCCCGGCATGGCACCGCTCAGTGCAGTGGGCAGGCAAGGTACTTACGCCATGACAATCACGCTGAAGTCCAGCCAGTTCCACGGGTCCCGAAGGAAGGTGAATGCGTTCAGGCAGAAGCCTCGAGCCAGAATCTTGACCAGAGACTCAAAGGTGTAAATGGCAGTGAAGGTGTACCTGGGGAGGAGAGAGTGGCGGGGCTTCTCAGGGAGGTGGCCGCCCGTGGGCCAGGTTAGCTAGGTTCCCCACGTGGCATGAGCCCTGTGCAGCCCCCAGGCTCTGCAATGCCCCAGGGCAGAGCTGGAGGTGTGGGCTGGTGCTCAGTTCCAGACCTCTGGCTAACTAGTCGGGCTCCCCATTTGTCCACTCAACATTATGGAGAGCCCGGCAGGTGCCTGCCCATCTGAACCTCCATCTTCTCTCTCCTGGTTGTCGTGATGTAAGCACACCCCCCACCTACTTCCTCAGGAGCCCACATACACAGGTCAATGGTGGCCATGGGATCTGCCTCAGGGACAGTGATGACACTGAGTCACTCAGCCCCTGACCTTGTTTGTAGGTCCTCGGCAGCTAGTGAGGGGAGCATGGCCCATCCTCAACTGCCCACGGGGAGGGGAGCTCAGAAAGGGGATGATGCTCTCACACTTGAGGCTGCGTGGGGGGTAGGAGGGGGCTGTCCTCACTGCCTGGGGAGACTGAAGAAGTCCAAATGCCTAGATGTGGCACTGTGGCCCACGAGGCTGGAATGGGAGGGGCCCCAGCCCTGGATGCAGGCCCGGCACAGGCTGCACCACCAGGCCCTGTGTGGACAGGCCGGTCACCAGGCAAGTGGCTTTGCTAAGAGAAGGTGTTCCCACCATCTGCGGGTCTCCTGAAAACGGGAGCCAAATGCAGGGCCTATCATGTCTGCTGGGCACCTGTGGATAAGGTGCTCTCATTTGGGAAGGAAGAACCGGCAGCGGTTTTCTGAAACGGAGCCAGTGGTTACAGGAGGCAGGACTTGGGGAAAAGGCAGCGGAGTGTGGCCCTCAGGTGGGGATGGCTCCGGGCCTCTTCCTGCCAGCCACACCTCCTAGCTGCACGGTATCGGGCAAGGTGCTTCTCCAATTCTCAGTTTCCTCCTGTCAAATGAACGTAGTGGCTGGACCTACCCTATTGCGTGGCTGTGAGTGTTAAAAAAGATGAACTTATGGGTCAATGACAGAGCCTGGCAGGCACAAGGACTCAGTCCATTATTCTGTCGTCAGTGTAATGCTCTTCGGGGAGGGCCAACCTGGAGATCTTCCTCCTCTGAGGCACAACTCAAAGCAAGAAGAAGTTGGCAGGACCAAAAGTGGCAAAAGAGGGTAGGGGCTGGCCAAAGACTCTCCACCTCTCCCCACACTGGGCAAGTCCCTGAATCTGGACCCAGCCAGGTTCTAGGGTGACTTTGAGGGCCGTAGTGTGGACTGGAAAGGGAGGCAGGGGCCCGCTGCAGAGGCCCTGACGATACTCACTCAACATACTTGGTCCAGGGGGGAGGGTCGTGCTGGGCCATGAACACGCAGTTGGTCAGGATCGTGCACATGATGAGCATGCTGAAGAGCGTGGGGCGGGCGTCAAGGAATCCACAGCCAGGCTGGAGGTCATCACTGCCAGGCCAGTGCTGCCTCAGTGACACACGCCGGGGTGGTGCCAGTCCTCGCCACACCTCCCCTCCGAGGCTGGCCTCTCTCCTCCCTGGCACTTGCAGGTGGACACCTGCCCTGCCCCACAGCCCCTGACAGGGACCAGACAGCTGAATCTGCACCTTTAGCAGGCCCCCTGGAGGGTCCATCTCGGAGGGAAGGGGTGAGGGGCCAACCCCGAGACCCTGGAGGTTTTCACCCATGGACTCATGGGAGCGCTGTCCTCAACCACCTTGGAGAAAGAGGCCACTTATTGACTGCCCCTCAGGGGCCTCTGTGGGAGAAGAAGGCCATGGGGCAGGTCCAAGGTCCCTCCCCCACGTCTATGGGGGCAGCCCAGGCTAACTTCTGGCCTGGGACGTCTCTGAAGCATTCTACTGCCAAAACTTAAAAGCCTTGTCAGGACACCCTGACCCCAGAGAGACAGAGACTGTTTCCCTGGCTGCTTCCCGCCTTCGCACATGTTCCTCACTCTTGTCCTCTATTCTACCCAGCATGTGCCTGCTCATCCAAGAACCGCCCCAGCAGGAGCACCCCCAGCAGGAGCACCCCTCAGCAGGAGCATCCCCCAGCAGGAGCATCCCCCAGCAGGAGCACCCCTCAGCAGTACTCCATCAGCAGGAGCACCCCTCAGCAGGAGCACCCCTCAGCAGGAATACTCCCTCAGCAGAAATACTCCATCAGCAGGAGCACCCCTCAGCAGAAATACTCCATCAGCAGGAGCACCCCTCAGCAGGAATACTCTTGTCAGCAGGAGCACCCCTCAGCAGGAATACTCTTGTCAGCAGGAGCACCCCTCAGCAGGAATACTC
>PVKE010001114.1:0-109236 GCA_004027555.1 Craseonycteris thonglongyai
CGACCCCGCAGCGGCCACACGGGGCCAAGCAGCAGTCAGGCAGAGGCGGCAGGAGAGCCCGCGGGCAGCCGGCTGCCCTGCGCACCAGCACGCCTGGGCCCTTCCTGCCACGGGCACGGAACAGGCAGCGAGCTGCCCTAAGTTAATTCGGAGACACCACGCCTTCCTCTGAGGGAGCCAAGTCCGCCAGAGGTCTACCCAAACCCCTGCACGCCCGTGGCCTCACACCGGTGGGGACACTGTGCTGTCACAGCGCCACCAGCCGGGCTGCACTTCATGCACTCCGGTGTAGAACCGAGCACAGGTGACTCTCACAACCCACAGCAGGTACACAACCTGCCAACTACACAGCGGGGCTCGTTTGCCAATAGTGAACTGACAATAATAACTGTTCACAGAGGCCTATTTAAAATAAAATATAAATATATGAAATCATTTCTCAGGTCATCTAGGTCTCCATCGGAAAAACTAAAACTGAAACGGTATCGCGCAACTGCCAAACTGACTTTCAAGAGAGACGTACTTATTCCCGATCTTGACCACAAGATTGGGGTCGTCGATGAGGGCAGGGTTGTCCACAAACTGCTGATACGACACGGCTTGTTCCAAAAACGCATCTAGAAAGCAATCATAGAGAAGAGAGGAAAGCGTAAGGGAAATGTGGTTCAGAAAATATTAACAGGCCTGTTCTCACTCGGTTACAGCCACAGTAAGTTTTCTAAGAGTTTATGCATTCCAAGTATGCAGATAATTTGTAAAATGTATTTGCTAGGGGGCTTCAGTTTGTTTGGGGGGCAGTGACTACGCAGAAAGGAAGGGAGGCTGGGGCGGTCTGAGGATGTGGGGAAACTCATCCTTAGCCAGGGAGGGCACACAGAAGTCCAGCCCGCTTCCTCGGGGGCTGTGGGGATGGATGAGGTCGTGCATGGAAGGTGCAATGTCCTGCCTGAAACAAGGGCTCACACAGTGTCAGCAGGGGGGCTTCGGACCACTGTCACCCATAGGAGGTGCAGAGGACGGCGTGAGGCCCGCGGCTGACCGCCCCCCCCCCGCCACGCTCAGAGCAGGGAGAGCCGGGGGGTCAGGAGGAACCTTGTTTCAGTCCAGCACCAGGGTGGACAAGCTGCTCCAGGCAGAACAGCTCACCACGTGACCGTCACAAGACACAGGGAAGTCACTGTACAAACGTGATGGGCGCTATGAAGTCACTCGTCCCCTAAGCCAAGCCTCAGAGCACCCTCCAGCTCCAGCTGGGGAGCAGTCTGGACTCACGCCGACGCCCCTCCCTCCTGCGTGACCCCACAGCACTCTGCACCCTTCCAGTGCACTGGGCTGTCATCGGCCTGCGGTCCCCACCGGGCTGCATACTCCTGCACACCCGCAGGACTCGCGTGGGGCCAGGGGACGCACACCACGCTCAGCAAACACGCCCGACGAGCGGCCCCGATGGCCTTGCTGTTGCCTGAAGCCACGTGTCAACAACAGAACCCTGAGGTCAGCCAAGTGCCAGCCAGCAACATGCAGGTCATGAGCAACCATGAGTCACTGGTGCTGTCACTAACCACACAAGGGAAAGTGACTTCTGACACGAACTCAATTTAAGGACAGAAGCCCAGGCCTTGGGCAGTCTGACCAGCTGCCACCAGAGGGCGCCCTCGGCTGGCAGACCAGCTCGGGGCTGGGCGCAGCACCTTTGGTAATCTCCAGGTTCTCGCTGAGGCCTCCGCAGAGCGAGATGGCGATGGAGGGCAGGTCCCTCAGCCCGTCGGAGGTGCTCTCCACGCCACTGTCCGCGCCAGAGCTGCCCACGGACTGCGGGGACTGGTTGGCTGACCGGGCTCCATCGGCATGTTTTGGGAGCCCCGAAGGATCGCCACTGGAAGAGAAGGGTGGAGAGTGTTCCGAGCATGCTCCTGGGCTGGGGTCCCCCACAGACCGTGACCCCAGCAACCTGCTACCCCTCAGTAGCAGAGGACTTCATTCCAGGACAGACTTCTCATGACAGCATCAGGACAAAGACAAGTCACATCAATTACCTTAGGAGAGAAAGCAATTAGTTTTTGCCTGTCACATCTTGTATCCCATCGCACACCCATGTGACAGAGAAAACACTGTCCTAAGAGTCCACAGCACTGCGCTTGGTCCTCCAAGGAGTCGGCCCTCCCTGCAAATTATGGAGAACAGAAGATGGACCCCAAAGGCCACGGGAGAACCCCTCCTGGAGGGGCGGCCAAGCAGCCTCCTGCTCTTTGTCACTGACGTGGGCTGTGGGCCAGTGACCCCTGCAACATAACCTCCCGGTCATCAGGGGAGGCAGTCTTGTGACAGCATTCTTATTCAAAACGTGACAAGCCAGCCACAGAAACAGCTACAGGCTGACGCCTACAGATGAAGTCCGTTCTCACTGGTTGCTTTGCACAGCAAACCGTAAACCTCCTGTTACCTTTTCTTACTTTCTAATCAAACAGAAGGCAAAAAGTGGACTCACACAGATCCCTGGTCAGATTATAGAAAATGATATGAGGCATAAAAGGAACTGTTACTTTTTTGGAAAATACAGGGCAGCCACTTCGGGATCCATATCCGTGAGGTCATCCAGGTAGACGCCGTCAGCACCGAGATGCCGGCTTCGTTTGTCTGCAAGAGCAAACGGGTCCAGTCAGAACACCTCGTCCAGAAACAGCCCACTGACTCCTGAGTGTCCCCAGGAAGTGCGCGGAAGACCAGTGTGCAGATCTGCCCAGAAGTGGCCCCAGAACCACCAGAGCCAACTGAGAGTCGGCAGAGCAACAGCACTGCAGAGGCAGGCACCCGGTCCACGCACGGCGCCGTCACCCAACCGCGTGACCTTGATCGAGTCACATACTCTGCTGAGCCTCAGCTCCCATCTCTGAAGTGCCTGACGTGCACCTAGCAGCCACTATCAAAGCAATTGCCATTCTGACCATTATTAGATAACAACGCTTTCATTAAGCACCTCCCCCTCAGTGTTGGGGCTCAGCACCCTAAGTGGTGGCCTGCCGGTCCCTGCACACGACTGCAGACTTCCTACTTGCTTCTGGCAGAGAACCACGTCGCTGGGTCATACAAACCTAGAAGACCATACAAGGCCAAGTGGTTGACAGGTTAGGTCTGATGTCACCACTCCCGAGAGGCACACTCCTGGTGTGCACTAAACCAGGGTTTACGGAGTACCTGCTACATGCCAACCACTACTATTGTAAACACCGAGGAAACAAAGGTAAACCAGACCAAAAAGATTCTCGATCTCATGAGAACATGTTCTAGGAGGAGAGTCAGAAACGAATGATCACTTGCAATGTGATCAGCAGAAATTTAAAGAGTCGTGTGCTGGAGAGAAGCAAGCGACAAAAGGAAAGGAGACCAGGAAGAGCTTAATAAGCGGCCTCTGTGGAGGCCCAGCATGTGCCGAAAGGCAGGTGGCCCCTCTGGGGGCCACATCCCCGAGCATGGTAACGAGGAGCTCACGACACCGTCTCCCCAGGCCCCGTCGTGCCTGATTTTACAACTAGTCTCGTGATTAACATATTCAGCAGAAGGGCACAGACTGAACACGCCAGGTGTCTCGGTTCAGGTTCCACCATGATGTGGCCTGAACTCCCGCAGGAAGGGCCCTGGCCTGCAGTGCCCCTCAGCACAGCGGGCGCCGACGCCCCAGCGTCTGCACCTTTTTTCCTGGAGGGTGAGTCCATCTTGTTTGCTGGAGGGGCCAGACCGGCAGAGAGGGCTTTGGGTTCTTCCACGCCAGGTAAGGGCGGGGCCGCGGCTCCCAAGGCCTCGATGTCTTCCTCCTCGTTCACAAACTGCATCTCTGTCTGAGACTTGTTCTGCTCTACAGGTGGCGGCTCAGGAGTCCCGCCGGCCCCTATCAGCAACAGGTCACTACACGCATCGGAAGATTCACTGTGAATGGCCTCGAAGTGCATTTGATCACGGATTTTCCGACTGCTCAGTGGGCTGGAATCTTTCATCTTGTGTGCAGGTGACTAGATCAAAGGGGCAGAGGGAGAGAGAGAGAGAGAGAAAGTCAGACCACAGACAAACAGAAAAACAAAGCCAACCCAGAAGCACAATTTAAGGATCTGCCCACTACCCACATTTTCTAGAGACACTTCAGCCTCCGGAGTCGCCTGATTTCTAGTTCTGCCTAAGTCCCCAGAAATCAAGAATATTACATCCAATGTAACTTCCATATAAAACATCAACTGCCAAATAGAAGTGAGGTTAGTAAGGGCCAGCAAGTGGAAGTAACCCAGATGTCCATCAGGAGAATGGGACAGTCACACAATGGGGTACTCTGCCGTAATGAGAATAAATCAATCACAATTCCATACAACAGGATGAATCTAGCAACCTAATCGTTGCCATGAGAGTCAAGATTGTCTTTGTCTTTGCAAGGGGTCAGCTTGAGCAGCAGCCACAGAACCTATGGGCTTTCGACATCCAAGTCACACGGATGCGTTCACAGTGCTAAAACGTATGCACCTTCACACTTACGATCTGGGTATTTCTATTCATGTGTGTTAGTTTCATTCCCAACACGTGAGTGAACAAGTGAAGATTGGGGGGATGGTTCATATGGGTGGGAAGTTTGTATTTCTGATTCTCTGGGGAGTTTCCAGTTATGGAAAAGATCCCGCCAAACAAAAACAGAAAAGCAGTTTGTGTGTTAGAATTGAGGAAGAGGGCATTCATTTCTGTCTGATTTCATAGCTTCTCGCACAAGTGAACACAAAGCCACAGAAGGCCTGTGGTTGGAAGTGTTTTTCCAGGAGAAGTGATAGGCTTGCACTTTGGCGCCGTTTCCCCAGCAACAGATGCCATGATTTTGCAGAGACGGTCACTTGGGTGAGCACGACAGCTCATGGGCAGAGGAATCAACACTTCCCATCGAAGCTAAACGTAACCCACAAAGGGCCTGAATCCACAACTTCAGCCTCAACAGACCTGCTTTCCAAAGAGCTGTTCCTCTTGAGTCTTCAGAGGAATGCTTTCAACCCTCCTTCATTCATTCATTCATTCATTCATTCATAGATTTCTCCATATACAAACATTTTCTAGAGATACAAGAAGCTACGGTATCTTCCAAGGACCTTACAATAATTTTCCCAAAAAAACCCAGCTTGAATTATGATAATGTAATTGAAATAATTCAAGATTCTTATAATGCATTGAAATATAAAATAAAATCTCGTGACAGAAACACTGCGTCCACTTCACGCTCTTAGAACCTGTCTTCGGGGCGTTGCAGAACTGAGGGAGGGACTTACTTTTGCAGCCTGTGGCAATTCTCCCCAAAGCCAGAGCATCTCGGGGTTACTCTTCTGCACTGTCCTGTCCACGGCCTTACTGACCAGCTCTGAGTCACTCTTAGGTGTTGACGGTCGGGAACCTGGAGGACTTAGAAAACACCCATCTGTGATTAAAGGGACAGAGAAACTTTTTAAAAACCTTTTTGGCCCAGAACTCTATGGTTCAAGAGCCCAGAAAATGCACCCGCGCCTCCACGCTTTGTGACATGTCTCATTGTAGCCACCAGGGGCCCCCAGAGCGCCAGTCAAGGTGGAACCTGCTCCCAACATGCCTGACCCTGTCCCAACCGGCTGCCAAATAAACCCCAAGTAGAGAAGAGAAGTAGCATCGAAGAAGGAAAATTGGAAAAAGGAGAGATGAAAGGAGACAGGACAAAGAGAGTTTGTTTTTAACCTGAGCTCACCTCCCCTAAATTCTCAATTTACTAATCAAGTCTCCCAACAGCTGCCTAAGGGTCCTGACCGCCTCTGACAGGCACCCATTCTGTCCTACATTTAAAACGGTTGAGGGGAAGCTGGGATGGCTCAGTGGGTTAATAATCACTCACTTTGCAGCCCTAGGGACTGAGGATCAAATCCCGGCCCTGCCCATGTGTGGACCCATATGCTGAACTGGGGAGTGCCCCCAGTTTGGTTCTCACCAGGGTGAGACCCCGGCCCAGTTCCTGCCCTGTGCAGCCCCACACCCACCTGTGGAGTGAAACTATATGGAAAATTAATGCTGTCAACTATGGAGACTGCTCTGGGCGCTCCCTCTTCTCTCTGTCTCTGTCTGTATGTCTCTTTCTCTGTGTCAAAAAACAATAAAAATCTGGGAAGCAGGGATGGCTCAGTGGGATAAGAGTTCACGTTGAAGCCCCGGGGACTGAGGCTCAAGTCCCGGCCCTGGCCCATGTGGACCCCTATGCTGAACTGGAGTGTGCCCCCAGTTTGGTTCTCACCAGGATGAGACCCCGGCCCAGTTCCTGCCCTGTGCAGCCCTGCCTACCTGTGGAATGAAACTATGTGGAAAAACCAATGATGTACAACTATGGAGACTGCTCTGAGCCCTCCCCCTTCTCTCCGTCTGTCTCTGTTTCTGTCTCTGTCTCTCTCTCTCTCTCTCCCTCTCTCTCTCTCTCTCTCTCTCTGTCAAAAACAATAAAAATAGGGGAAGCTGGGATGGCTCAGTGGGTTAAGTGCTCACTTTGCAGCCCCAGGGACCAAGGATCAAACCCCAGCCCCAGCCCGTGCGGAACCATATGCTGAACTGGGGAGTGCCCCCAGTTCAGTTCTCACTGGGGCGAGACCCCGGCCCAGTTCCTGCCCTGTGCAGCCCCCTCCCACCTGTGGAATGAAACTATGTGCAAAAACGAATGATGTGCAACTATGGAGACTGTTCTGGGCCCTCCCCCTTCTCTCTGTCTCTGTCTCTGTCTCTTTCTCTCTGTCAAAAACAATAAAAATAAATCTTTAAAAAAAAAAAAACAGTTGAAAACTTGCACTGCTTTGAAAACGGGTAAGTTGCTTCATGTGCCAACCTGACCACAAACGCCAGGTGCCACAGCAAACCCGCTAATGTGGCAGGAGTCTTCGAATGGAAATTTTATGAAATATTAGACCTTCCAGGAATGCCCCAAAGGTTCCTACTTGCTAAGGCTCTTTCTGGAACAACAGATCACAATGCTTAATTCTCAGGCTAGCATTTAAGTGGTTTGTAACCTGTTCTCATCTCTAGATTTTCTCTGTTTTCACTCTTGAGACATGAACAAAGTCTCACTCCTGTCCAAGGTCTGCAGCCAAGACTCATCAACTGATCTATCAGATTCTCACAGAATTCTCAACAACAGATGGAAAAAACATAGATACTCATTTAATTACTGAATGTCTTTATTCTCTTGCATCATTTCCTCTAAAGTAAGATGGCCGTATTCAAACAAAGCCAGCAATGGCCCTTCGAGCCTTCTTTCACAGGCTGCCTCTCCTGATGTGCTTGGTCATGTGTCGTCTGCCTGTCTGAGTTACAGTCAACTCGGCTGCATACAGTTTTCCCGTCAGGACAACGCGCGCTCATGGGAGATACACAGCTCGTATCAAACGGGGACGCTTAACGGCTACACTGATCCTGGACTTCTGGATTCAGGCTATTTGGACCAAGCAGACGGAGCCCTCTCGCCTTCCTCTCCCACTGAGGTACATGGTGGCCGGATCCTTCTGCCATGGTCCCCAGCCCACCAGCCACCTCCACTGCGCTCTGGGGCAGGGTCGACCTCGCCGGTCTGGAGAAGAGGGTCCTGAGAGCGCATATATAATATGACACCTTCCCCAGCACCCACACTTTTCTGCCCTTTAGGAGGCAGTCCGTGAGGAGGAATTCTGGGCACTCCACACATCCGAGCGGTAAAGTGTCCTCACCTTCCAACCATGTTTCCTTTAGTTCTGTAATTACGCTTTTCTCCAAAACGCCAATGTGTTTCTGACACTGAAGTGTCCACTCTTCAATGTTCCATATCAGTGCAACGTGCAAAGGGAGTACGTGACCTCCAGGGAGGGGCCTCGTACCTATGACTGTAACCGAATCCACCCTTCCTGCAGAGTCACCGTAAAAAGAGACTTCCCACCCTCACCAGTGCTGCGCTCACACCTCCAATCACTCGTTTAAACAGCTCCTGCCCTCGTATTTATCACACCAAATATAATTTCTATTTTGTCGTAAAGTCTGCGGAACAATAAATTGTCTCGCCCACTGCCACTAAATGAAGTAAAGGCCTTTAGGCTGAGCTGGTTTCCCTGGGCCACATAGGAAGAAGAACTGTCTTGGGCCACACATAAAACACACTAACACTAAGGACAGTTGATGAGCTAAAAAAAAAAAAAATCTCATTATGTTTTCAGAAAGTTTATGAATTTGTGTTGGGCCGCCCTGGGCCACGGGTTAGACAAGCTTGCTCCAGAGTAAAGGGGTCAACAAACTTTTTCTGGAAAAGGCCAGAAAGCAAATCTTCCAGGCTCTGTGGGTTATGCGAGCTTGGCTGCAACTCCGCAATTCTGCCATCGTAGCATAAAAACAGCCATGGAGAGTGTGCAAACAAGCTGGCTGCGCTCCCACAGAACTTTCCAGAAACAGATGGTGGGCCAAATATAGCCCACGGGCCACTCCAGAATGCAAATGCTGAGCACAGTTCTAGAGCACCTTCCAACTCCAGAGTCCCTAGCATTCGGATGCTTTCATAAAAGCCACCAGCCATGAGGTTTCCACAGAGGCATTTGGGTTTGCACATTCATACTCCGAATGAGCCAGGCCCTTGAGGAAGTCACAGCGGGAAGCCCCACCCTTTACGTTCCACATGCCACGCAGGCCATGCCGGCCTTTCTCAAAGGCATCTGGACACAATGCACATGCACACTCTGCGTGCTCGTTGGGGAATCCAGATGGACTGACTGAAGATGAACTAGGGGAAAGACTCCCGGTACTGCACGTGACCGATGAGAAAGGTAACTCCAAGATTCCCCACTACCAAAGAGGAGACTTTTAAGATCAAGGGTGTTCAAAAATCTAAGCACACAAGGTCATTGACTGATTTGCATAAATAATGCATTTATTAAGCATAGAGTAAAGGTCTTCAGTATTTCTGCCAGTTCCAATGAAGCAAACTGGTTGTAAGTGCTCACACTCAGTGGACCTCATTTTAAAATGGCCTTTCTTCTGCACACATAACATCTGAATGAGAAAACCAGCACCCCATGCAAAAATTAATCGCAGCTCCATTCGCTGAAGCTTTAAAGTGAAACCCTGTCAGTCCACAAGTAGTCTGGGTGGGCAGCATTGAGCAATGAGGCAGAAATCAGAAACCACGACAGCAAACAAAAACGCAAAGCTACAGTCCTAACCCTGAAGGCCCATCCTCTGCTAGTCTCCAAAACTCTATTCCAGAAACGCTAGGGAAACATCTGACTCCATTATTCAGAAAGGCTGAAAAGCTACTTAAATATTTTTAACAATAACTTCCCTTCCACTCAAGTGGCATCAAAAAAATCTTGTAAACTTATTTGTTGAACAACCCTAGATACAAAACAAAAGATCGTATTACCAATTTTTATTTCATTCTTCTATTTTTTAAAACACTATGCAGAATTGGGAAGAATCATATGCTTAACTACAATTACCAGGGTCAAATCTAGGACTTAAAAAAAATTGAATAATCTACAAATGCTTAAAATGAAAGAAAAATTATTACAACCTATATGTATTTTCTTCATCAGTAACTTGGTTAGTTAGTAAAATAGATTTGTAAGAGTTCGATCAAAATTTTGATTTCATAGAATCTCCATGCATTTTTCTGCATCAGTAATTTGGTTAATGGTAAGACAGACTTGTTAAGAGTTAGATCGAAATTTTCATCATTGGAAGACATTCAGGTGAGGGGACCCGGCTACCTTTCCGAAGCCTGGAAGTGGGACGACGCCGGAGGGCAAGAACTAGAAAGCCCGCCCTCGGCTGCGGCTGCCAGGCGAGGGGGCGTCCTTTTGCCATCTATCAGGCTGCTGGATACCACGTGATACACATTAGAAAGAAAGAAAAAAAACATAGGTCAATTAAATAAAACTACATGAAATTTCATCTAAATTATATGACCTCTCTCTAAACAATCTAAGAAAATGAACGTACTTAGGCAGCTGATAATGGCAGAGGACAGTATGTTGACATCACTAAGAAACCAACATGAGTTTTCTTAACTGCAAACAGGAAGCTGCCAAAAGGTCCACTTCACTTTCTATTTCCTTCGTATGCCCATAAAAGCTTGTTTTTCTCGGTCAGAATTTAGTGCTTAATCAAACCTCATACTCCAAAGATTTGATCACTTGTGCTATCGGTTGTCTCCTTCAAGAAAATACATAAGTCCAAGTATGGAAATGTATCTACTGATCCTAATTTGTAACTGCATTTGACAGTAGTCATAGCCACATAATCTGATATGGTCGTTATTCTGGATCCACAGAGCAAAACGTAAAAGAGAAACCTATTCAGGGTTGCGTTTAAAACATTTATGTTAAATTCTTGCCATTAATGTATGAACAGATTTTTAACCTATTAGTGGTTTCTAAACATTCCACATATTTTCTTCCTAAGGTACATTTTATCCTCCTGAGAATTTATCTCCAAATTAATTCTTGGGAGAGAATGTATGAGATTCTCTGCACTGTCCAATAGGATAGCCACCAACCAATTGCATGTCACAAATAAGCACAAGAAATGTGACCAGCCCAGACTAAGGTGTTCTTGCATGTGAGATACACAATGGATTTAAAGGCTTTGTACGAAAACAAGAATGTGACATAAGTCATTCATAATTTTTTTAAAAACAGATCACTTGAAATGCTATTTTGGATATACTAGGTCAAATAAAATATATCCTCGAAGTTAATTTTTTCAATTTCCTTTGGCTTTTTAAGGATGGCTGCTAGAAAATTTTAATTTACATGAGTAGCGAATATTGTGTTTCTGTTGGATGGGACTGGTCTTTAGACAGACAGGCCTCATTGAGGGGACTTCACAGGCCCCCAGCCCCACCCGGGCTGACTTACTTTCATCAGCACAGGGCTGCCTGGAAACCAGGCATGTGACAGATGTATTTTTCTCCGACCTTCAGTCTAGCGCATACTGCTCACAGCGCTATCTCATTAACAAGATGACCTGGTCACAGTGGACCTGGTGGCATTTGCGTGAGACCAGCTCTAGGCAGGACATCTCTGCAGCACGTGCATAATTCCCAGGGGCTCCTACACTCAGCTTTAACCCTGAGGTAAATCTCGCACATCAGGGGTAAGAATAACCCAAGGATGTCACACTATCACTCACATTGGTAATTCTCAACCCCTTTCTCACCACACCCATGAGCACTTTGAAACATTTTTTTCTCCCTAACAGCCCACCCTTCACCATGGAATGTTAATGCTATAGACACAGTGTACACCTGTCTGTGTGTTGTGGCTCATCACAGGCCACAGACCATTATAATACCTACGATTTTTGGCCACCTGAGGAGGGTGTTATCACCCCTCCTGAGAACACACAATGTAGACCTGTTCCCTCCCCCGTTCTTCTGAAAACCACCCAGAAGGGCCCACATTTCTCACGGGTCTCACTGACTAACCCCCAGGACCTCTCAGGACAGCCATCCGCACAATCTGCTTCTCCAGGCTCATCCCGGAAGTCTAGGCCAGCCCGGCAGCTCACTTCAGGGAAATAATACCCTTGAACTCAGCAGAACGGAGGGAGCACAGGGAGGTGACATTCTAACAGACCCCAATGGCCTTGGTGACCGCTAAAGCACCTGAATCCTACTTTCAAGATCAGTACCGAGAGAGGCTCAGTCGCCTGTTTTCTCCTGTTGACAATTAGCCTGTGCAACTCAACAAGCAGTCCTCCTTGTCTGTCACCTCAGGGAGCCAAGCACCACACCAGCAGTTCCATCTGGAGGTGAGACAGCGGTTTGTGACCTACGTGCGTTGTTTTTAATCCTGGCCTGTATCGTACCTCCTATTCTAAACTGTATATTTTCTGGTCCTAATTTCATTTTTTATTCTATTTCACTATTTTATTAAACATGCTTCCTATTATGAACTTCAAATTCTCTGGACCAGGGCAGGCGAGTACAGGTGAGCACAGTTACACACAAACACACACACACACACACACCGGCGACTTACCTGGAGTTGGGTGACCACTCTCTATCGGAATTGGGGTACGATGACGACTGAGGATTGGTCATGACTAGGGAAGGGTTTTCCTTAGGAACATCTTCTTGGAATGAAGGCAGATCACTAGAAAGAGTTCTGGTAAAAATAAGTAAATAAATAAAAAGATTAAAGTCAAAGAATTATTAGTGATAAATTCACAATAAAGGCAAGTTCCCACTTTCTCCTGATGGTCTCAAAGTGCTATGTATGAAAGATTAATACGACCTCCTTTGAAACGACCCAGCCACGTTCCAGGCAGTGGAGAGGAAAAAGGCCTTCTGTACGTTCATGCTCTGGCTGAATTATAAATGTAAAATGATTGCACTCAAGTATTCGGACCTGTACGTGTACACAATGCTTCCACCGTGTGCTATTTACACGGTAGCATCTTATATAGTCGTCTTTCACATGTCATCTCACAAAAGCCTCAGAGGTAGACCAGGTCCAAAACTGGGCCCAGGGGTTATAAAAAAACTCTTGCCATATAGGGGAGAGGGGGAGGGGTGCTGCAGACTGCATGACCATACACAGATAAGTCTTCGTCTAAGAGAATAAATGATTGACGTAAACCAAATGTATCATGTAACCACCAAGTGGCTACAAATCAACCCCGTTTTCACGTATACCACGCTCATTATAAAATACAATTCACTAATTCACTCACATCGCCTGTCTGTATTTTTGAAGTGACCTGAAACAATCATCACTATGTTCTGGAATTAAAAGCCATGCAATAGTAATAAACCAATCACCCAAGTTTCTGAGCCACACCAGCAAATGAGAGGCCATGGTTAGAAAAAGCGACATTACCAATCTGCCTTTCTTTTTAGCCAGGGGGAAAACATTCTCTTCTGAATACTAAAGCACGGGGATGCTCCTGAGGTCCCTTGTCCCTTCTCTATGTTAACAAGATACAAAAACAACTATCAAAAATTATACTGAATTACGTAAAAATCTGAAACATCAAATATTCTTTGCAAACTGGCATTTAAAGCTGGAATTTTTTACGAAATAGTAATACACAGAAACAGAATGTCACCACTTTATTAAAAGCAAAGAAAAATAAGACAGATGTCCATTAAACTTCTGGCCTAATCAAAACTGAAAAAGTTCGCATCATCTTCTACACTGACTTGTAACCCTAAGCCCATCACAGATCAGCTCCAGGCTACAAAATCAGTTGGTGCTCAAATCAGAATGAGGAGTTTCCAAAACAACAGTCTCGTGGGTGAAGCGTGAGTTTGCTCAGTTCCTGTGTCTGGACTCCATTCTGGATGCCGGAGTTAGCAGCCTAGGTCTGGCATTACCAGCTGTCTCTTAGCTAGAAGCTACATCAAATCCTTTTGCTACTTTAAGATTGGGTCCACAGGATTCTGAAACTCAGTCTAAAATGCATTAACTGAAAAATAAGGGATTCTAGGGAAACCGGTTCATAAAAACACCTGAAGAAGTTATGTGCGGCGTGTTCTTACAGGTCCCGCCTTTGACCCCGACTGACCTGCCACCGTTGGGGGCGTCCGGCTCCTCATCAGAGCTCATGTCTATGGGAAACATGTCCTCGTCTTCAGACGTGTTCATGTCGTTGTCCTCATCTCTCTTCAGGGTATCCAGCTGGGACTTCCTCCTCCTCTTTCTCCTCTTCTTCACTGAAGAGACACTTGAAGGGGTCTCACTGGGAGGTAGGACCTGGGCTGGCGTGCTGGGGTCCAGACTTCTTATCCTGTCTACGGAGTTCCTTTTCAGTTGGGACTCCATGAGCGAGGCTCCTTCCGACAGGATCGGGGAGGTGGCCAGGTGCATGGGGACCACTTCCTGCAGGACGGAAAATGTTTTCAGAACAAGAGTCTCGATAACTGGGGGTTAAGGAGCCGGGTCATGCCAGAGGCCTGCCATGTTAGTGCAGGGCCCCAGCCCTCCGGGGGGTGCACAGGCCAACGGTGCAGTGACATGGCACCGTGATCTGGACATGTGGCTGCCGAATTCCAAGCAAGATCGCAAAGTCAACGACTCATGACATGCTATTTTGTACTGAATCCCGCCTTTTCATAATTATCATAAAGTCAGGTAATCTATTTCAGGGCACCAAAATTCAACTTTGTATGAAACGTCCAGAGTAAAAATGAAAAAAAAAAAAAAAGGAGGGTTTTGAGTTATCACCTTACCCTGGGAATTGGACTCAATTTTGCATTTCAGTGGGGTCAAGAGTGGGAAAGTGTGCGTGTGTGTAACACAGAAAATGCATATTTGTATTTTTTAATATGTACTAAATTAAGATAATTTTTTTAAATACACTGAACAGTGCCCCCCACTGCACCCCAAATCCCTGCAAGAGCACATCAGGTGTGTGGCTTTAGAGTAATGAGGTACTGACCCCCTTCTTAAGAACAAAGGCAAAAACACAGCCTGGCAACAGTTGTTTGATAAGGATTCACCAGGTTTTTAAAAACCATAGCAATCATTTCATTCGTGAATGACTCATTGATTAAGAGAAACCTAGTCACAAGAAGGAAAGACTATCCGCAAAAGACAAGGGATACACAGAAACCTGATGCTGACCACATAAATAAATGGCTTAGAGACGATCAGATGTGACAGACACATCAAGTCTGCTCCTGAGAGCAGCGGCCTTAGGCTGGAAGGGCCGTGAGAGGCCTGCTCACTCAGCTGCTCGGCTGGACCACATGAAGAGGAAACGCCCCGAGCGCTGACACAGGGTTTAGAGCAGGAAACCGAAAACTTCAGGTGGAGGAGAGACAGCATCCTGCAGCGTCTGCAGTGTCTGATGAGGAAAGACTCGGACTCCCCAGTTCCCAGCAGCCTCTCAGGGACGGCAAGGGGCCCCGGTGTGGGACAGGACATACTCCATTACCTGCAAGACCCCACCCCCCACACCACCCCAGGCACCCCACAAGGCAGCCCAGCAGGGCCTCTGTGGTCTGTGGCTTCCCTGACCTCCTGGCCCAACATTCTTCCTCAGCTCTTACAGCGTTGAGTCTGTTTAAAGCCAGCGGGCACACAAGTTAAAATGAAAGTGCCCATCCAGGTGGAAAGACTTTCCGTCAAAGCACCACTAGAAACTAATCAATAATTTTCACAGCCTTCCCTTTCGGTGGGAAGATAAAGAGCAGACAGGCATGGATTCCTGATGGCTGTGGGGACAATGACAGACTACAAGTGGCATAGGATAGGGACACGGGTCCTCCTCATGTCACACCTGCTCCACAAGGAAGCACAATCTGAGATGATTTTTTCCCCGAAACTCCAACAACGGACATTCGGTTAGAGCCCTGAGCCATTCCTTTTTACTCAGCTATCATCCTGGACAGGAACTAATTCGAGTGGGATTTGCTGAGAAATTACTATCTCAGAGTGGCTTTCTCAGTGAGTGAAAAAGCAAAAAACAAGTGGTTTATCTAGAAGAAAACACAGGGATAAATCTTCATGACCTTGGATTTGGCAAAAGATTCTTAGATCTGACACCAAAAGCACAAACAGCAAAGGAAAAAATAAACTGGACTTCACCTAAATTTAAAAACTTTCAGGCTTTAAAGGACACCATCAGGGAAGTGAAAGGGTAACTCATACAAAGGAAAAAAATATTTACAAGTCATACACATGATTAGGAACTTGTATCTAGAATACACAATGAACTCTTACAACTCAATAAAATAAAATAAAATAAAATAAAACAATTAAAAAACTAAACAAAGGATCTAAATAGACATTTCTCCAAAGAATGCATACAAATGTCTAATGAGCACTTGAAAAGATGCTCCACATCATTAGTCATTAGAAAAATGCCAATCAATACCATAATGAGGTGCCACTTCACACCCACTAGGATGCCTACAGCTCATAAAGCCAGATAACAAGTACTGCTGAAAATACAGACACAGGGGAACTCTACTCCCAAGTGTGTCTGGGGGGAATGTAAATGGCGAAGCAACTTTGGACAACTGTCTGGCAGTTTCTCAAATGTTAAGCACAGAGTTAGAATTTGAGCCAGCAATTCTGATCCCAGGAACAACACCCCAGACAAATGAAAACATACAGCCATGTGAAAAGCTGCCGCGAACGTACCCAGCAGCGGATTCACAGCAGCTAAAAGGTGGAGACAACCCAGGTGTCCACCAACACACGGAAGGGTAAACGAAGTGGGGTACGGGTGCAACGGAACCTCATTCACCACACAAAGGAATGAGGTAGCAGCACACACTACAACACGGCCGAACCGTGAAAACACTATGGTAAGCGAGAGAGGAGACATACTGCATGACCTCATTCACAGGGAAGTTCAGAAGAGGGGACTTGACAGACAGAAAGCAGGTTCCTGTTGCCTGGGGCTCAGGGGGGTGGGGAAGTGACAGCTAAGGGGCACGGGTGTTCTTTCTGAGGTGATGAACTCGATCCAACATGGACTGTGGTGACTATGAAAAAACTAAAAACCACTAAACCGCACACTTGATATGGATAAATTGTACAGCACGAGCATTATCTCAACACAGCTATTAAAAATTTTTTAAGTAGTACAAATAAAAGTGAACCGGTCCCTCACTAAACAAAAATCAGAATGCTCGGCCATCGGCAACGTGACACCAGTATAATCTGTAAGCTCTGTACGAGGATTCGAGCCAAAGCAACTCAGTTCCTCTGTCTCCCTGGAAACAGTGAGCAGACAGCAGCAGCCAGGACGGCCGAGTCCACTGTGGACACAGCACCCGCCCAGCCCCCCCGTTTCTCCTCTGCTGCCATCACCCACGCTGCCAGGGCCAGCACCCACCCCTCCACCCACACGCCCGCGGTCTCCTAGATTAGCATCGCTCAAAACTAGGAAGTCACCTTGACCACCCAGCCTGCCTTACCTGGTCGTTATCAGTCTCTTGAACAAAAAACGCTTCTCCGTTATCGCCCAGCTTCATGTGCAAGTCCACAGACTCGCCGTTGATCTCTATGTCAACCTGAAAGACAAACACACCTTCTCCACCACAGGCCCCAGAGGGCATGGCCACGCCTCCACACCCCCACTTTAATCACGGACGTCCTGAAAAGATCCCACGACTCCAGATACATCCGTCAGTCTGGTCCCACCTGCTCTTGCTCATCAAGAAACGGAGTCCACTCCACACACACACACACACACACTTCCACCTGCGCGTGTGTCTGCCCCAGCACAAGAGAAGTGGCCCCGTGGGACTTCAGAGACTAACTAGAAAAAAGACGCAGCGTCCACCGCGCGCTCTCTCTCTCTGGAGACACCCCTCGTGGACGGCCGCCACGGTGTGAGGGCGCCCAGGCCGCGGGGAGGCCGGCCACCAGCAGACATGTGGGTGAGCACGTCGTCAGGAGTCCAGCCCCGGCCTCCAGGCTTGCGGCTCAGGCCCCAGGCAGCGCAGACAGGCAGCCGGGCTGTCCTTGCTCTGAATTCCTGACACACAGAACTCAGGAGCTGGGGGGTGCCCCTCTGTTTTGGGGTCATTTACATATGTAGCCACAATAACCAGAACCACTAACAACAATCACTAACTGTCAATGCAGAGCTCAGGCTCCGGGTCTGCGACAAGCTCCGGACATGGGAAGCCACCGAAAGAGGTTGGCTTTACGGAGAGCCCGCCCTGGGCCGCTGCACCACAGGGTCACTGCACCTCCGCGTCACTGCACCCCCGGGTCACTGCACCCCCGGGCCACTGCACCCCGGGCCGCTGCACCACCGGGTCACTGCACCCCGGGCTGCTGCACCCCCGGGTCACTGCACCCCGGGCAGCTGCACCACCGGGTCACTGCACCCCTGGGCCGCTGCACCCCCAGTCACTGCACCCCCAGCCACTGCACCCCCAGCCGCTGCACCCCCGGGCCGCTGCACCCCCAGTCGCTGCACCCCCGGGTTGCTGCACCCCCGGCTCTCACCACTTTCTCTCGGGAGCGCAGGACCCCCATCTTCCCAAAGCGAACGTGGAAAGGGGAGCACTGGAGAGTCCCGTTGGGCTGGCGGACGACGATGATGTCGATGCATCCTGACAGGGTGGCAGGATTCAGCCCTTTGTACAGCTCCTTCACGGTGACAAACACCTGGCCCGCCAACTGCCCCACGTAATTCATGGTTTGCGTCTAGAAAACAGAGACACAAACAAAACACATGGAGACACTCAGTTAATTTGGGGAAGGCCATCTATGCAGAGCCCACCCAAATGAACCTCTCATTTTAGAAACAGGTCACATGTCCGAGGTGACACCTTGCTGGGACCCTTCTGTGCCACCGGAAGGCCCCACAGCACCCACCCCAACAGCAAGCCCACCCACCTGCGCCCTGGAGGCCCCAGGGGGCTTTTCCCAGCTAGGCAGGGCCTTCCTCACTGAGGTCACCAAGACCTCGCTTATGGCATTCCAGTGGCTGTGGCCACCTGTGTGTGTCTGATGTACAGGTCTCATCTCACACACTAGATCTCAATGATTCTTGAAAAAAAAAGAAGAGGGCATTTGATGCCCCTCAGCATCCCCCACTGTGCCAAGTCAAGTAGGTACTTAGCTGGAAAAAGTGACTGTTTTTTCTTCAGGAAAAAGAGCGAATTATTATTTCATCGACCCCACCAGGTCCTGGCCTGCCTGCCCCTCCCCCACACTCCAGCCGCATCTGCACCCAATCGCCCCACATTCACTCAGCGAACACCCAGGGCTGCCGCTCTACAAAGGGCATG
Source organism: Craseonycteris thonglongyai (assembly GCA_004027555.1). Classification (NCBI taxonomy): domain Eukaryota; kingdom Metazoa; phylum Chordata; class Mammalia; order Chiroptera; family Craseonycteridae; genus Craseonycteris; species Craseonycteris thonglongyai. The sequence goes on from PVKE010001114.1 coordinate 18,746, forward strand.
GCGCTGGGACACAGATAAAGAAGACAGAGTCCGGATCCACCGAAAGGACTCACAGGCTCAGGCAGGAGAGAACGTTAAACACAAGTCACTAAAATGTGTTGTGTCTGTTTGTGCTAAGTACACGTGGAGGGCGCTAGGCCCAAGGACAGGGGAGAAGCATCCATCACAGAGCAGCAGGCGCGTGCAGGCCGGGGCTGGAAGGCCGGCTGGAAGGCTCTCCGGGGGGAGGGTGGACGAGGGCCCTGGAGAAGGAAGGGCAGGTGTGTGCAAGGACACGAAGACGGCTGTGTCTGTCTCAGAGCACGTGGGCGAGAACAGAGCGTTGAAACCACGCTAAGAGTGTGATGCTGCTACGAAGCAATGAGAAGCCACAGGAGATTCGCGAACAACAAAATGACAGTCCAAACCAGGGCTTAGCAAAAGCATCATCAAAATGGGAAGAAAACTGTCAACAAAAGAAACTGTGGGCAGGGAGAACTGGTGGCTGTTGATGGCAGTTCTGATGACAGACAAGAAATGCTGTCAGCCCGAAAGGCAGTAGGGACAGAAGAAATGGAGGCATGTGGACAGACATGTGGACACGAAGCAGCGGCAGTCTGGCGGCGCCATGCTCTGGCTCTGTCCACCACTCTGGTGCTGATCCAACCCGCCCACTGCCCACCTCAGAGCCCTGCTGCCCGCCCTGTGACTGACACCTGGCCCCAGTCCAGGGCACAGGTCTCCCTCTGAGGCCTCCTTCGGGCCCCCTCCTCCTCCTCACGCTGCTCCCCTGAGCTGCCCCACCCCCCCCACCCTGCAGCCCCCATCGGGATGGGGCATGTTCAGGGGTCCTTCTCTCTCTGGGCCCCTTTCTAGCAGCTCTGACACTTCGGGGCTCAGTCCAGACCGTCTTCTACGCTCCTCTCTGCCCACTGAACACCACATGGTTCAAATACCACAGTAGTAGGAGGAGTTTGCACAGGGTGACTTCCAATCGGGGGATCCCCTTTCTCCCAGCCCACATGTGCCCCAATTCTCCAAAGCGACGACCTTCCCAGGGGGCACCTGGAACACGCTGGCTCCACCGCCCTCAGGTCTCTTACGATGATCCCAGCAGCCCCCAGAGCCGGGCACACCGGTCCCCGACTAGCCTCCACGCACACGGGGGTTCTGTGAACGGTCTTGCTCTAATGCAGGGGTCTCCAAACTACGTCCCGCGGGCCGCCCTCTCCTCCGGCCCGTGGAGACCTTTTTATCTGAATAAAATAATATTAAATAAATAATTAAAAACAACATCTATGTTTTGATTCTTTTTTATTTGGACCTCGAGTGTGTAGTCGGCCCCCAAACTGCTGTTTGATAGTTAATGCGGCCCGCGGGCTGAAAAGTTTGGAGACCCCTGCTCTAATGCATCTATTTTGCCGTGTGGTTCTCCTGTCCCTGGGTAAAGCCAGACTCTCCTTGAGTCTGAGGATCAAGCTTCCTCCTTTCAAGTTTAAAAAAAAAATAAACCTTTTGGAAGCCTCACCCCAATGCTTAGGATATAAGCAGAAGTGATATCAGCATCCCCGATTTACAAATGAGGAAACTGAGGCTCAAAAGTGACTGATCAGATGCCCTGAACACACTGAGCAAACACGAACTGTGGATTTAGCCCTCCTGTAGGGCAGGTCAGAGGCTAAAAGCACTGAACCAAGCCTACCAAGCACAGAAAGCAAGAAAACCCTCACTTCCCATTTTAATTAAATGCCGCACTTCCGCCCTCAGTTGCCGTGAACGCCTACAAGACGCACAGACCCGCCTCCTGCAGCAGTCACTGCCAGCGCTGTTCCCACCGCAGACACGAGTCATAGGCACGTAAGTACAGCAAAGCACATGATTTGCAAGCGTGTTTACTGATGCCGGTTAACTAACTTCGCGTCAAAGGGGGAAGGGGGGGAGGGGGGAAGCCGGGATGGCTCAGCGGGTTAAGTGCTCACTTTGCAGCCCTGGAGCCTGAGGATCGAATCCTGGACCATGTGGACCCATATGCTGAGCTTGGCTGTGCCCCCAGTTCAGTTCTTGCTGGGACCTATGCAGGAGGCTCCAGCCCAGTTCCTGCCCTGCGCAGCCCTGTGCCCGCCTGTGGAGTAAAACTATACAGAAAACCAATGCTGTCAACTATGGAGACTGCTCTGGGCCCTCCCCCTTCTCTCTGTCTCTCTCTGTATCAAAAAACAATAAAAATAAATCTTAAAAAAAAGGGGAAGGGGGACAGTTCCTGAAAAGATGCACAATGTAAAAAAGGATTCTTTGTAACCCTGACACTTTCTTATAGGGACTCACGTATAAAAGAAAATTCACCACCACATGCGCAACCTGGACTTGAACACGCTGCGCCTACGGAGCAGCACCCCGCTCACTCAACAGCTGGGCAGACAGGGTGGACAGCATTGTCCGGCTTCGTTCGTGCACCTGTGGGCATGAGGCCTGTCAGATCGCTGAAGGGCAAGCAACAGTGAAACCAAGCAAAAGGCAGGACCACAGGCGGCCAGCAGACCTGGAACCTGGGCCTCTGGACTTGAAAGCCCCCTCACCTGCCCCCCACGGCTTCATCCCCCTCATATATGAGCTGAGTGGCATGTAACCACTCCCCAGCAGAGAGGTCCCGATCCCACACAAGTGCCCCTGCTGCTGCTCACACGGCTCCGAGCGGCCCGCATTTTTTATTCACAAGAAAGAGAAAACTCATAACCGGGTGGTATCACCATATCTCCACGCCCTGGCTTCTCACCTGGGAAATGAGGACACTGCCCGGGATGACCTGCAAGGTGCAATTCCAGCTCCGTCCATTTCGAGATAAAGGCTGCACTTCTTAACTCTTAGCAACTGAAAGCGCATCTTTAATAATTTAAACTCAATGTTCCTATGTTCCCCTGTCCTCAAAAACAAAGCACCCCTCCCCCGCATCAATGAGCAAACTTAAGGTGACCATGCAGAATCCGGGGGTTGGGCCGTGAGAGGCAGGATCCTGATGGGGCTGTGGTTCCGACACTCTCATTTTATAAAGAAAGAAACCCGTGAATGGGGAGTGACTCAGACAGAGGAAACCTGAAAATGCCTCCATGCAGAAGCAGGAACTCTGCTCCCTAATTCCTAACAAGTGACAGAGACACGGCCCCACCTGGTGAGAGGCTCCCGTCCTCCACATGTACACCCCAGGGCTGCCTTCGCTGAGCACTGAGAACCTGTTTAAAGGGAGAATTTGCCACCTCCCACCCACCAGGAGGGCTCCTGTCTAAAAACAGAAAGTAGCGAGAAGCGGTGAGGGTGTGAAGAAAGTGGAAGCCACGTGCCCTGCTGGTGGAGATGCCAAATGGTACAGCCACCATGAATGTCACACAGGGTGGACATTTCTCCAAAAAAATCAAACATAGGACTACCGAATGCCCCAGCCACGCGCCTTCGGGGTATAGATTCAAAAGCACCGAGAGCCAGGTCTCAGGGAGATCTCTGCACACCCACGTTCACAGCAGCCTTATTCCTAACAGCCAAAGGGTGGAGACAACCCAGTGTCTACTGACGATGAACAGGTGAAATGTGGTGTGAGGGCGCATCATTCAGCCTCAAAAGGAAGGAAACGCTGGCACAGGCTCCCATTCGGAGGAGCCCTGACGTGACGCCGAGTGAGATAAGCCAGTCTCAGAAGAACGGATACTGCATGATCTCACTTATGCGAGGTAACTAGAGCAGACTCGTGGAAATAGCAGTTACTCAGGGGACAGCAGATAGTGTTCGATGGGGACAGAGATGAAGAGCATCCTGCAGCTGGATGGGGGTGACGGTGCCTCCACACCAATGCACTTTCATTAAGTGCACTGAGCTACACACTTCAAAACAGCGAAGACTGGGAAGTGCATTTTATCACAATTAAAAAAAGAAAAGAAAACATTCAAAGGGGGTGTAGGAGAACGCTGTATTAAACCAGAACTCATTTCAGGAAGGTGAATACTATTTGGCTAAAAAATGTCTTTGGAAGACAGCTTGAGCCCAGGAGGCAGGGAGAGGGTGGGTCCAGGTCAGCTCAGGCATCGCTTGGCTGAGGGGCGCAGGCCGACTGGGGGCACCCTCGGCTTTTCTTAATCTGCCCCTCCCTCCTCCAAGATCTCCCCTAAATAAACCTGGGCAAATATTTAAAGCATGCTAGAATAAACCTGCTGGGTGCTAGTTCCCAAGTTCCACTTCCTTCAGTTTGCTTTGCAGTAAAAAGGCTCAAGAAAGCAGCTCATCCGATTGACCTGAGGATAAGAAGCCAGACAAACCAGCCTGAGAGAGACACGTCCCCCTGTACGCTCCTCGCTGTCTTTGTCTTTCACTAAGGCATGTGACCAAGGCAGTGAGGGCAAGATCTGTCTCAAAGAAGAAAAGTATCCTAATGTCCTCGAGCGTAATCACAGAGAAGCAAAACCTGCAGAGAACAAAACAGAATGCTTAAATGTCCCATGGAACAGCTTTGAGACACCTGTTCTGCATTCAGCCCATACAAAATTACTTTTAAATCTACTGATTTTAATCTCAAGATCTGGCAAGAAAGAGCTGCTTCACCTGATAGGGCTTCACTTAGGACCTGAAACAGGACTCCCCAACCCTAGTTCAAAAGTCACTTGAGGGGATCTGGGCCAAACCTCATCGAGACCCTCTGAGCTGTGAGCAATTCTGAGGTTCAGAATTCCTCTGAGAGCAATTCTGAGGTTCAGAAACAAATAAATGAATACATACACACACATATGCATGCATATACATGTCTGTATGTATGCATATGTGTGTATATGTATATATTTTTTTTCTTTTAATGCAACATTTTCTAGCTTGACCTCCCAGAATAACACTAACTTTCTGAGGCTGTCACATCCCATTCTAATGCCATCTTTCCGGACAGCCTTCCGTACGTTAGGAAGTACCACAATACTTATAATAAACTCAAAGACATAATACACCAAGGAACACAAATATATCCAAAAGCCTGTTTCCACCTGGGATTCCATTTACAACATTAATAAGAAATAGTACATTCACCTTGAATAGCACCAATTATGAAAACTAAATATGGGACTCTGAACCATCTTAGGCCAAGTCCCCATAATCACCAATTCAGGAATCAGTAGTCGCCCACTCATCATACAACCGGAAAAAGGGATTTCAATTCTCTTTCTAGTTCTCTCAACTACAGGGTCGTCAGAGGCACCTTATCTAGGAAGTAAGTTTGGCTTGAACGCTGGGTTTGCTCCTTGGAAAGAAACTGGCCGTGGGGTACACCGTCTGACACGTCCCCGCCCTTTCCTCTCTGACAAGGCTGTCCATCAGGACTCGGCAACCTCACCGCTGCCAAGGCCAAGACCAACACAAAACCGTCCCAATAAACACAACTCTCAGAATCACCATAGTTTGTTAACTCCTTCTCCGCTCTGCTTTTCATTCTACCTCCCCTTTAAAAACGATGTGAATGTCCCGCCAGAGTTGGGCCCGCACATTTCCCATCGCCTCCTTCCCGCTCCCCTGCTGCCCGGGCCACCTGGTTCACAACACGCCCAAATCAACTCCTTGTTTTGTGAACGGGCCTCCTCCTCGGCCCTCGGTCAGTGAAGGTCCTCACCTCCCACCCGGGGCAGCTGCTCCATACACGTGGCCTGTCATTTGTCAAGCGGCTGGGCGGCTTTTCTAGGACAGGACGGGGCTTGCTCCCCCACACAGGGCCTGGCCCAGCCCCAGGGGCCCCGGAAATGCCTGCACTCATCCATGGCCACGTTTCCTTTACTTCCCATGTTCCCTTTCACTATAATAGATCCCCCCACACTTGAAAGACAGCAGTTTAATCTCATTTGGGGGGGGGGGGCATTAAGCTGGTACTTCCAGAGTGATTGGATTGTAAAAACGAACGCAGGCACCAGTTTCAGGGACCAGGGCTCCGGTCAAGTGCACAGGCTTCCGGGGGTACCCGGGGGTGCCCGGGTGGCAGATCCAGACAGGAGTGGCGGGAGGCAGGGGGTGTGGAGTTGTTTCGGAGGGGGCTCCTCTTTTCCGGGGCTGTCATGGCTGCACGGGGTACGCAATCCTCTAGTGTTTTGATGAGGAATGAGTTGGAACAGAGAGAAATGAGGGAACATTCTAGAAAGAAATGGCGTAGAACGACTGAAAACAAATTACCCAACTGTATTCAAGTTTCAGCAGAAGGAGCAAACCTTTGATTTGTCTTTGAAAGGGCATCAGAACGAAAGATAATTCTGGGCTCTCTGAGAAAACAAATCCTACTGCCTGGCGGATGTTAGATTCTTGTCTGGCGGCCCAGCCCCAAGCCCGACCCTTGTTCTCACGGGGATCTCAGGGGAGCTACCAATTCAGCCTGGATGGGCCCCCCTCTTTTCCAACAGCACAGCCAGCAGCTCCCGGGATGATTACCGGACACAAAACGGATAAAACGCTGGTTGTGGGTATGATGCAAGTGGGCTTGGAGAACAAAGAAGGAATTCTACCAGTTTTGGTGAGAAAGTAATACTGCAAAGCCATCAGCCTCAACACCCGTCCTGTTTACACTCCAAACTCTTCTTACATCACTAGCAGAACCCAGCAAAACACCACGGGAACCTCCCCGCTAGACCTGCAGGGCACATCCCTTCTCACAGGTAAGCCCACCTGATGCAAATCTAAGCACCCCTGTGCAGGTCTCAGGACTAGCATCACCCCATTCTGACAAGGAACCAGGGCGCCAGGTTTGTGTGACATTGGTTCAGGTAAGGTGACCAGATTTTAGCATTGGTAAAGCGGGACACCATTGACCGTGAGGGAGGGGGTTCTTGATTAAAAATTGGGTCTATCTCCCACCGTTCCCTAGCTTGTCGTACATTCTTTCCAAAAATCAGGACTTTTTTTAAATGCCGCAGGACGCGGGACAAATTGTTAAAAATCGGGACTGTCCCGCCAAAAGCAGGACGTCTGGTCACCCTATCAGAGGGGCATGACCAGGAAGGGGCAGAGCAGCGACGGGAGCCCAGGCGGGAGTCCCCAGGCCACCCTGCTCTCCCCGGGCCTGCTGGACAAAACTCGTATAAAAGGGCAAGGCCCAGTTAAAGAGAAATCAACTTGTCTAGCCTTAGCAAAACAGATGATCGTCATGGGGCTCTAACTGTCAAATACTATTCAGCACGTGATGACGGGGTCTCTAGTGCTGTATAGATGGTCACAGACTGGTAATTAAACACAGATGGTAATTAAAGTGGGAATTACAGAGAGGCGGGTCCAGAGCCAGGGTGGAAAGCATAATCCACGAGACCCAGCTTCTGAGAACTGACTCGTCAGGGAGTGAGCTTGCCATCGATGGAAGCACTCAGAGGCTAACCCGCCACTTGGCAAAGAGGGTGTAGAGGCACCTCAAGAATGTGATGGGGGGATGCCTGGATAGCTCAGAGGTCGAGCGCTTGCCTTGCAACCGCAAGGCCCAGGGTTCAATTCCAGGCCCCGACCTGTGCAACCCCACAAGCTGAAATGCCGTGCAACAGGTAACAGCTGGGATGGCAGCGAAGGTTCTCCCCTCCCATGCGGGTGGCCCCCAGTTTGGTTCCCATCCCGTGAGGCCCCACATCCACCCGTGTGGAATGAAACCATGTCACAACTAATCATGTGCAACTATGGAGACCGCTCTGGGCCCTCCCACTTCTCTCTCTCTCTCTTCTCTAAAAAATAAATTTTTTTAAAAAGAATGTGATGGGGCTCTAAGTTTATGATTCTATGACTTGATCATAACATCATAAAACCAAGTCTTCATCCCAAGCAAGATACCAGTGGGGAAGGGTGTGTTTTGTTTTGTTTTTTTACAGGGAGGAAGATGGTAGAAAGGAGTAAAAGGATGTGTTTTGGGGGCTTTTATTATCCAAGCACAAAAACTTCCAGACATGCAGATACCATGGTGCGCCCTCCACCTCCAAAGTAGTTCAGCAAGCCTGGATATGAGGGTAAACCTCAAGGGTTTAAAAATTAAAAGAAATTAAGAAAACAGGAAATGTTCTCTCGCAGGCACTTAAAACTCATGAAGACAAGGACCCAAACAGAACTCACTGCAAACACCGTTTAGTAACAGGTTCATAAGGCACCTCTTGCCAACAAACAGGCCATGAAATACAGAAGAGTCTGAAAAACGGGAACTGCACGGAACGTGGGGTCAGAAGGCCTGGAAGTGCTAGTCTCCTCCGACACGGCCGAGCTGTGGCCTGGGACCAAAGTGGCGATGGCTTTGCAAACGTCTTTGCCACAGCAAAGCTCAGGGCCGTAGTGGCTGATCATCATCCTGACCTCCTGCGTAAGTGACTCAGGAAGTCTGGTCAGTTGCTGGCTCTTGGTGTGGTCTTTTCACAGGGACTCCCTCCCTCCTCCGGGCACTTAACAGGTAAATCCCAAACCTTCCGCACCTGACTAACAGGGGCACCTGACACTCTCCTTTGTTCAGTCTGTGATCCCTGGCACTGTCTTATCTTCAGGATGATTCATCATTTCCTGACTAAAGCTTTGCCACTACTCTACGGCTTGTGCACAGCAAAGACCCACGTTCTGTGTGTGACCTCCGCCCTCGGAGCAGGTGCTTACGGGACACCTGTGGAATCTGGGCTTAAGGCGCATCCAGGGAGCTTCTGGGTTGGAAACCAACCCAGAATCCACCCTGGGTGAGGCCCCGGGTGAAGGCTGGCCGGGCCTGAGGACCAGCACAAACCTCGTGCTGCTACTGATCACAATCACCAGGGAGGTTATGAGATCAATGCTTATTTTCAAGGAAAGCAATAAAAAACACAAAAAGGCAATTTCTAAGAAATCCCCAAAAAACAGTATGACTAATAAGACTTGCATGAAAACAAAACTGGTTTACAAACAGCATTTCTTCCTCTTGTGATTTATATTAATGGCAAAGAGGAAGTCTTTTTTTTTTTTCTTCAGAGCACTGTAGATACTTATCAGCTGCTACAGATGATAAATTATATGTAAATGACAAAAAGAGGAAAGTATGACCTCGATGCACTGTGTGATGCAGGGAAAAGGAGCCCAGACTGAGAGCGGAGATACCTAAACTGCATCCCGCCCCTGGTAGCACACCTGTGGGCAGGTAGGTGACTTCCTTCCCAGCCAGTTCTAGACCGAGTCAGTCCATCAGCTTTCCACGCAGCTAGTTCACCCACCCTGCGCAGAGCACTTAGAGAAGCTTCCTAAACAAAAGAGCAAAGTTGTACGTCCGTCAATACCCTTGGGGGTTTGGGGACCCTCTTGGCACACCAGGGTTCTTCAAGGAGACACTCCGCTCCAAAATAAGAAAATTCACTAGAAAACCTTGAGGTGCTTTTAAAAAGCCTGCACATCAGACTAATCCGTCCTGACAAAAGTGACGAAGCAGCAGAAAGAGCTGGCCCCAGGGCCCCCCGACCACTGTCCTTTCTGAGGTAGGCAGGTCAGAGTTCCTGCTTGTCCCAGCTCAGCTTCGGGACCAGAGGAAGGAGACAGCCAGTTCCAGGAAATCCTGCAGGAGGGAGGGCACGGCGGGTGGTGTGAGGGGTCAGTGTGTCCAGGGTCAAGGGCACAGTCACGGTGCAGAAGTGAGCCAAGAAAGTGGGCACCCAGAACAATCCGCACGTGCAGGGAGACGGTTCTCCTTCCAGGACCCCACCCGGGAGGGTGCATTCCACCCCCACGCACACACTGCACACCTGCTGACACAGAGCAGCCGTGCCAAAGCAGTAGTCAGCCCAACCTTGTAAGGTTCCAGAAGGGCGCGCTGCTGACACTATGTCACGGCAGTGGAGGTCTCGTGACTTCTCTCCTAGGTGTTACATCAGAAAAATCAGCATTTCATCCCCAAAGTGGCAGAACCCTCCTCCAGAAACACTGCTTCCTTGGAACTTCTGCCAAAATGCAAAACCCCAGCCATAGCTTTCATAATCCCGCAATTTCTATTAATAACACTATCCACCTCTAGAATGTTAAGGTCAGTTTAAGATGGCCTCAGACAGACCCAAGAGGAAAATGGACAACATACATAGAGTTCACAGAGAAGAAAGGGAAGAGAGAAAGAGAAAAGAGAGAACAAAAGAGAGAGAAGGGAGGGAGGGAGGGATTCATATGGGCAATGATATGAGAACATATTCAAGCCTCTTCATAACTAAACATATGCAAATCCAAGGAGGCCTTTCCGATGGTCCAAAATCAAAGCATTTCATAAAAGCCCAGGGTTGGTGAGAGCGCGGGAAACAAGCTCATCACTCACTGTTGGTGGGGTAATAAACAGGTCAGCACTGTGGCATGGCTGTAGCTTTTTGCACCTACTAGCAAACGCCAGCAATTCTACTGTTGTGAGACCCATGTACAAAGAGTACCTAAGACCCTGATTACCACATGGAAAATTAGACACAACTTCAATTTATCGATAAGACTCTGGTCAAGTAAAGTATGAACCAGACACACCATCTGGTGGAATACAGTGATGCCTTGGAATTCGAACTTAATCCATCCCAGAACCCTGTTCGAGTTCCAAAATGTTCGAGTTCCAAGACAAATGGGCATTGGGATAAAACTATGGGCTGTACATACAGTCTATACATCCCACGCAAACAACGTGTTGGCATTCAAATTCCAAAGCAGCGTTTGTATTCCGAGGCAAAATTTGCTTGTTTTCTCATTCAAATTCCAAGTTGTTCGAGTTTTGGGGTGTTCGGATTCCAAAATATCACTGTATTATGAGACTGTTAAAAAAAAATGGCGGGGAGGAAGGGGGAGAGAGGGAGGGGAGGTGGGAGAGGGCACCAGCATTATGGACACACTCAATGGTTTGGTGGTTACCTGGAGAGGAGGGAGGAGGGGGGAGGGAGAGTTGTGGGGGAGGGGGGAGTGGGCACCAGATATATGGAGTTGGAGGGGGACCTGATTCTGGGAGCTGGGCACATAATGCGATGCATGGGTGATGTGATGTGGAGTTGTACATTGGGAAACTGTCTGATTGTTACCAACCAATGTCACCCCATTAAATTTAACAATAAAGTATAATAATATTTTTAAAAAAAAAAATGGCAAGGGACAGGTAGCTCCACAAACTAACATGAAAGGGTATATACTGAGAGAAGAGCATACAAAAAATCTTTACAGCACGAACCCATTTGTTAAGAATTACATTTCCATGCACCAATTCCCATAACCAGCAAGGTTCACGCACAGCTCAGCTGGGACCAGCCTGGGGTGGGCAGGGGGGCCCTTCACGTTGCATTATTCCCAGTGCTGGTTTCTGAAAGTCATTTTCTCACATCTGCATGTATTTACCAAGAATGTGTAATGACCTCAGAGACCTGGGTGAGGGACAGAAAATTCTGTCCCACTCAGTGTCACCTGGGTCAGAGTCTCCCCGGTGGGGAGCAAACTGAGGGACTGAGGGGGAAGTGGGGAGGGGGGGCTCCCACTTTGATCAGAAAGCTCAGAATGGTGACCGCTCAACTCCTCTAGGGCTGCACGCGGAATTAAGGCTCTGGCCTGACCGTGCTTTGCAAATATCAACTATTTAAACGGCATCTTCCCAAAAAGACAGGGGCAAAGAATGCTATTGGTTCAAATGAACAGAGAAACATTCGAAAGCTATGTTTATATTCCAGCAGGGTGGTTAATACATTTCCGTTTCTCCAAAATCCAAGCCTGAAGGCAACCCCAAGTTGACTGGGCGGCACTCAGCCATTATGCGGAGTTCACTGGCAGGAAATTCTCTTGCCAAAGCAATCGTCAGGGAGCACGCCTTGTTGGGCGGCGGCACCGCGTTACCCCATAACCTTTGTGGCTTGTCCCCTTTTGTAAACCAATGGTAAATGCCCAGTGAACGCTGAGGGAAAATTCACCGACAAGAGCACAGGTCTCCAAGATCATACAGGAATTCCCGGGAACAAGGCACACCATGTAAATGAGCTCCCCCTCCCCGGAAGCAGCCAGCAAACAAGTGTTATTTGGATCACAGTGTCTGCGGGCAGCTGTGGTCTGAGGAACAGGCAGTTGATACAGAGCCCTGCCTCTGTCCTCATAGCCGGTAGCATTTTTCTGGAAAGCCCCAGCAGCCAGCACCAGCAAAGAATTCTAACTTGTTGCATGAATCACAAAATGTGGTCAGAAGGTTGACAGACGTGGCCTGGATCACCTATATGGAAAAGCTCCCTGCTCCTCCCCAGACTAAGCCCTGTCCATTTGCATGCACCTGACCTCCCGTGAGACAGGGGACATCCTTCCACCTGAAGGACCAGGAGACCCTTCAGCCCCTCACCTGAGCCCTCAAGTTCTCTCCCGCACAATAAGACCCAGAAGGTTTGCCCCCGTAACCCAGTGTTTTCTAGAATGATAAGACTGTGTGATAACTGAGCCTGGGGGTGGTAAATGTACCAGCACGGGGTCCCACAGTCAAAGAACTAGGACTAGAGCCCAGGCCTCCAGAACCACTAAGTTTTGGGTCCAGGCCTGGCTCCACAACACCACATGGCCCTACAAACAAACAAGAATAAAAGCTCCAAAACACACACCCACACACAAAAGTGCTGGACAATAAAACTAATGTTGGCAAATATGAAGCATCATCAAAATACAGAATCATAAAACAAACCCTGAGGTCTTCACCAACATTTCTGGGGGGGGGGGGGGGAAGAAAAAGTATAAGTGTATGCTTACTTCTCAACTACCTTTTCTTCAATTGCTCACTTTAATAAATAAGACCTAAACTCTGGAACAAAAGATAAAAAGTAAATCTCACTGTCGTATCCCAATTAAGAAAACTGTTTCAAGCTCATCTTTTCTGAAACACTTCTACTATCCCGGGAAAACTACTGGATTCTAAAAACTCTTCCGAGTTAATATTTCCAGTTGTTTTAAGTTTCCTGTCTGGTGGTTTAAAATAGGGTTGCCATCTGTTTTCTGCGATGATTATTATCCTCCACACAAATTATCAGCCAAGGACCTACACTCTAGCTCTTTGGCACTTATTTAAATCAAAAGTTATTTCCAAAATACGGCGTTTCATCCTACAATTCTCCACCTTTCCCCCCAAAATAATATTATTTGCAGGGGCATGTGATGGACCTAACTAGGCCCAGCACCCACTAAGCCGCAGGAGAGGCTGTAACCTGAGAACCCAGATTCCTGTGATCAGCGTGCAGCCCAGCAGCTGTGTGACCTTGGGCACATGGGTCAACCTCCTGAAGCCTCAGTTTCCTAAACTGCACAACAGGAATCCCAAGGGGAAAAAAGTGACACGGTCCCAGCTCTCGGTCGAGGCTGCCTGCTACACAGACAACCCATCCGTCCTGCCTGGGTCGGGCCAGTCCCGCTCATTCCGGGTCCGGCGACCGCCCCCTGCTCCGCCGGGCCGCTCAATGTCAAGGCCCAGGGGATGCTCGCGAGGCCTCCGGGGCCCCCGGGCCCGCTTCTCCGCCTCCCTCCGGGGGCCACTTCCCCCGCAAGGGTCGAGCGACCGAGATCGGTGCTCGGGGGTCAGGGCCAGGCCGCGCCGCGGGACCCCCGCCCCGCTCGGGCCTGCCCGGGCACGCCAAGCTGCGGGCCCTCCAGGGGGCCGCCGGGCTCGGCTGGAGAACCCACCGCGGCGGCGCCGAGGTTGCTACTCACCGTCGGGAGCCGCGTGCTCGGCCTCCTTTGTATGCAAACTGCCAACCTGCCGTACGCCGCCTGTCAGCGCGGCCGGGGGGCGGGGCCGGGGGCGGGGCCGGGGGCGGGCCGGGGGCGGGGCCGGGGCCGGGGGCGGGGCGGGGCGCGGGGGCGGGGCGCGCGAGCGGATTGGCCGCCGGGGTCCTCGCGAGGCCCGAGCTCCCTGGCCGCTTTCAGCGCCCTCTGGGCTCCAGCCTCCCTCGGAGGGAGGTCTGGGTGCTCCCGCTTCATCCTTCACCGCCCACCTTCGCGTTCCCGTGGGCCCGGGCCCTTAGTTAGGCTAGGTTTCTGATTTCCCTCCCCGCGAGCCAAAGTCACATATTTAATTCAACAGGCTCGATGGACTTTTGCCGATGCTCGGGATTGCGGCGGGCCTGCAAATCAGCCGCAGCCCGGGCAGCCTGCAAAAACGCAGGGAACCACCCGCCGCCGGCGACCTGAGCTGGGTGTCATCCGGGCAGTGGGACCGGGGCCTGTCCCCTAAACCTCTCTGACCCCAGCCTTTGTTTCTTCAGGGACGTTGGCCATATTGCCATTTACACTTCCATTCGTCCATTAAGCAAATGCTTGTTTGTCACTAGGAAAGGTAGCTCTGAACAAGAGACACAAGTCCCTACCCCCCGTGGAGTTTCCATTCGCCAGAAAGAGGCAAGGCAAAGGACAAATGAAGAGCAAACCAATCTCTGATGGCAAAATGTTTTAGAGCATGTGAATGAAAAAGAGGTTCTGTAATAATCCTGGCATGTCCAGTGACCAGAAAAAGTCACCCCACGGGGTGATCTGATTATACATTTCTAGCTGGGCAGGTCAAGGTGGGTAGGCATGCCCCAGGCCTATAACGTAAGCAAGCCCTCTCCATTGCTCCTTGCCCATCTAGGTTAACACACCTTTGAAATGCCAAAGTAATCTTTTTCTGACCCCCTTGGAGAGCAACTACCTTCAAGGGAGCCCACAATCTTGTTAACTAGCCTGTAATCCAGTCCCTACCTTCATGTCATCTTCCTTATGTTCCCTCCTTAATTCCACACACATAAAAGGAGCTGAAAAACTGTCATTCTAGGAGGCATTTTTCCAAGTTGGTTGAGATCTTGCTTCCAGGCGTATCCTCTGGCTCAAATAAACTGTTATAAAAATTCCCTACATGGGGATGCCAGGATAGCTCAGCAGGTTGAGCACTCACTTGCCTTGTAGCCGCGAAGTCCAGGGACCAAGTCCCGGCCCCGGCCCATGCAAAGCCACATGCTGAGCTGGTGCACAACTGGTAACCGCCAGGATGGCAGCAAAGGTTTTCTCCTCCCATGTGGGAGGCCCCCAGTTTGGTTCCCACCCTGCATGGCCCCACATCCACCTGCAGGGAATGAAACTATGTCACAACTAATGATGTATGGCTGTGGAGACTGCTCTGGGCCCTCCCCCTTTTCTCTCTCTCAGTCAAATAAAATAAATTTTTAGAAAACTATCTACAGGTTTGGACGTTCTTACGCCAACTATCAAATGATCAGGGGTGGTCGCATTGAAATCCTCAATGACAAGAAACACTCAAATCCCATGAAAACAGGCAAAGAAGGCAGACGTCTCTGGAGAGCAGACACAGAAGGTGTAAAGGTCCTGAGGCAGCCCTCTGTGGGTGTCTGGAGCCACGGGGAAGCTGGCAACGTACTAGGGACCAAAACTTTAGGGTCTTGTGGGCCAATTTAAGGAGTTTAGATATTTCACGAAGGGCTTGAACCTGGGCCTCACAGGCCCTAATTTGCATTTTTTAAGTCACTTCTCTGCTACATGGAACATGGACTGTAGGGGCAGGAGCAGAGGTGCTGACAGGTGGCTACTGCAGGAAAGCAGAGGCGGACACGGGTGCTCTGTACTGAGATGTGGAAGAGGCAAGAGGCGGGCTTGGACGGAAATTCAGGGGTGCAGGTTGGCACGCTCTACATTTGAGATGCCTTCCAGAAGGTTCTGGAGCTCAGTGGAGAAGTCGGGCTGGCTGGGAGTTGTCGTCCCGGAGAGCTTTGCCCGGGTGGTGCTGGCCACATGTGGATGCCCTGTTAGCTAGTCTTGGGGTAGCACCCATCTCGGCAGCCCCCGTCCCCAGGAAAGCCGGTGACCCCCTCCCATGCTGGTACTTCAGAGGAAGGGGCTACACAGGGCATCAGCCCCTCTAAGTGAGATTCCAGCGGTATCTCAGACACTAGGGTTTAGAGTGCAAACTGCAAGGCCCCAGTAGGAATCCTTCGTATGCTCTCCTCTCCATTCCCCTCCCTCCCGACCTTGGTGGTCAACAAGCAAGTCTTTCCTACACGGAAAGGCATTCTGGAAGCAAAGTCCAACTTCAGGCCACTTAAGTGAAGACCTTTGTTGAAAATCTTAAATTATTAAAATTTGGAGACTGTAGGTCTAAAAGCAGAAAATGCAGTCCAAAGCACTCATTTGACAAATGATAAACTTGGGGGCAGAGTGGGGTTGGGGTTCGCCCCACGTTGGCACGCATTAGCAGGAATCCCCCGGGGCCCTGAGCTGGGGAGGCCTGAAGGGGGGAGGGAAGCATTTTTTTCACACAAACAACCAGGAGAAAACACTCAGTAGGATCATGCCCCCCCTACCAGCTGCCCTGGATTTGACCAAGCCCTGGCACCTCTGACCCGGCGAGGTCTGGAGCCCCCCTGGGAGGGCCTTTGTTGGGTTGTCAGCAACTGGGTTAGAGCCGCTCTGACTCAGCCAGGAGAGCTGAGGTGAGCCCCTCGGCCAATCCCAGAACCTGCCACTTGGGTGACTGGGAAGAGAGGAAAGAGCAGGACGAGTAGACTTGCTGGTTAGAGAAGAAAGGAGGGGCAGAGTGCTAGTCACGCCAGGGCCCCGCAGCGCCCGCACCCTTGATTCTAGGGACTGGGGTTCACAATCTGGAAAGTGGGGCAGGGGGGCGGGCAGAGGCTCGACCCACAGATAACACTTTGAGGATGAAAAAGGCCAGCGTGTGAGTTACGGGGCGTGACTGCTGCTGACTTACTCGAAAGACGTTCAGGCTCTTGAACCCCACACATTGAGGAGTGGCGGTTCCCAGAAGGCCTTTCTCAGCGCTTGGCCCAGGACTCCGCAGGCTGCTGGCCACCCTCCCAGGAGGGACACCCCGAGAACACGGCACTGCTGAGGGAGGCGTTAAGGCTAAAATAGACAGTAACAAGTCCTCTGCATATAAAAGTGACGGCAGTGGTGTGAGCAGCCAGCCCCATTCTATCCGGAAACCTCCCATTTGTAGCCAGTAACGCTAACTTCCATGTCCTGGGAGTGGGGGCAGGAGGAGGCGTGAGCATCCCCATGAAACACTGTCGGTAGGTGTGCAACGGTCACCTGACACACCAAGGGGTGGCATCAGGGCTTAGCTCTGTCAATGCCCCGGCCAAAAGGATACCCCCAAAAGAACAATGAGGTGTCCCAAGAAGGCTGCACTTCATCTCCGCCAGATGGCCTGGGTTCCCAGGAGGGGAGGGGATCCCCTCAGGATCCCAGGCCAGTCAGTCCTTGGCTGGGGCCCTCGATGAGGCGACTTCAGGGGGACCGTCCCTTACTGAAGCCTCAAGAATTGGGTGGGAACCAGTGACCCCTGGGGCCACCTCACTTCCTCAGAGGCCAGAGCGGCCTAGAAATACACCAGAGGGGGAGTCGGACCCCTGGAGGCCTGCTGACCAAAGCACGTTTCATAGGGGAAGAGGCGGGTGGGAGAGGCCCAGGCCTCCACCGGGAGAGGGGAAGCCAGGGGGAGCAAATGTCTGGAACCGCAGCATAGACGGCCCACGGCCAGATTAGGGTGAGGATCATAGATTAGGGCCGAGGCGTCCAAGAGGGAAAGAAGTCACAGGGAGATAAAGGGGACAGGCTGACAGTTGGCCACAGCTGGATCTGGGAGGACACACCACCCCGATGCACCCTAACAGATAATTAGACAGCACTGTGTACCCTCCCTCAGCCACGCACATCATGCGGCTGAGAAGCAAGGAAACTCCCCAGGCTTGGGGCAGAGACAGCTGTACTCGTGAGCCCTGCCGTGCCCAGTGGGCACACGCTGCCTCGCTCCCTCAGAGAGCAGCCATCCCTCGCTCAGTCACTCGCCCTTGGCTTCATTCAACCCTCTTTTGTTGAGTGTCCCCGGTGCCACACCCTGTGTGGGGTCCTCGGGCCTCCCCGGGTTGGGTAGGCCAGACATGGTTGGGGCAGTAATTATGGCCAACCACACAAACACACGTGTAAACTGTCACCCCAATCAGCACCTCTGTGAACAGACGGGTGGTACGTGCACTGCTGCAGGTTTTCCCCTGCTCAACACCCCAGGAAGACGATTCAGCTGAACTCAGTGGGCTGAGCAGGCCCCGATCTGGGCTAATCGAGGCCAGTTGCGAAGGCCTGGAAAGATGGGGGAGGGAACACCACAGAGAGGCCTGATGTGTGCAGGGCCAGAGGAAGGCCCCAGCTGCCCTCCGGTGGCGTGAAGGAGGTGCATAGCAAGTCCCATGCCTGCCCCAGCTGCGGCTCCCTGCCTGTGTCCCCTGATTAAGAGGGGCTGGGACACCCTTTGTCCTCTGGCCAGATGGGATAGATTCCTAAGGAGCCAGGCTTGGACAAGAAAGATATATTTGCTACAATAGTCTTTGTCCCCTCCTTCTTGGTCCCCTTCCAGGCCGCAGGACCCAGTCTCCTTGGAAGTTACAGCATTTGGGGTGGATTTCAAATCTATATATATATATTTTTTTTTTTGACAGAGAGAGAGAGAGAGAGACAGAGACAGAGAGAGAACTGAACTGGGGGAGCTCCCAGTTCAGCATATGGGTCCGCATGGGCTGGGGCCGGGATTCGATCCCCGGTCCCCGGCTCTGCAAAGCACTTAACCCACTGAGCCATCCCGGCGTCCCCTGGGGTGGATTTCAGATCAGTGTGTGGGAGTTCAGCTTCATAGCCTTCATCCCTCCCAGCCTGTCCCCAGACCTACAATGGACACCTGTCTCTTCTTTGCCAGCCCTGGGATTGATAAGTACACTGCTTGGGGTGGCCTCAGCGTCTGCCCATCAGAACAGATGCCAGGCACCATAGAGCAGGGTCTTACAGGGATTATACAGAAGGGAAGAGAGAGGAGACAGCAGGAATGAAACTTTAATATTTTAATTATTGACCAGGCCATTAGATTTCGTACTAGAGAAATTTACCCAAGAAGAAAACATATTTGGAATTCAACTGAGAAATGCATCTGCTATGGACAGAATTGTGTAGGTCCCCACCCCCCAAGTTCGTGTGTTGAAGCCCTAATTCCTCAAGTGATGGCATGTGGAAGTGGATCAGTAAGTAGACTCAGCTGAGATCACGAGAAACAAACCGCAAAGCTATGCACGGTGATGCGGCCTCTGACCTCCGCGAAAGCTGACCCAGGAATAAAATCAAGTCCCCACAAAGAAGGTACCATGCGCCCTGCTACAGGGCTGTGAGCTCGGGGCCAGCCCCAGCGTGATTGTTCAGAGACTAAACTTTTCAATTGATAGACCCTGGCCCCAGTTAAGATAAAATGTACCATGCTAAGTGACACGATCCTGTCTCAGCTGTAAGCAAACAGAAAAGCAGGAAAGGACTGGATTTGCCAAAATGCTGCCCCATCTGTTAACTCCAGAACTGAAGTGCTGCTTGCCAACGGCGATCCACACTGACACTTGCTTGTTGCCTGGAACCTGCCTACGACCTCTTTCACCTTTGACTTAGAACCTCCACACTCTGAGGCTTCAAGTCACAGATCTCCTCATCTCTTGTCCTCAGCATCAGTGAAATCATTCTAGAATCGAACATTCTCCCCCGCCCCTCACATTCTAATGCAGTTTTCCCACCGAAACTTGTCACGTGTTGGAATCACCTGGGAAACTGTGAAGACTCTCAATGCCCAGACTACAGTCCACATCAATGAACCACAGTCCTTGGGGTGGCACCGAGGTACTGTGTACTGCAGAACTCCCCATGAGACTCCAAGGGGCAGTCACGTTTAGAAATAGAGCCAGTGTTCTAAGAGTTCACTTCCCTTCGGGCTACACCGTGAGAGACCGCCATTCTCTCTGTCAAAGGCCACCCTCCCCTCTCCCGGCCCCCATGCTAAGAGTCAATATACAATTTAAACTTCTTTTAACTGTGCACATAACGAAACACAGACAAGCCAGCTCAAGTAGAGTGAGGGAGAGCATGAGGGAGGGACTGGAGTATGCTATAGCAAAAGGAGCCAGGAATTCCAGAAATGAGCCTTGAACTTGGGTGGCTCGCTCGCTCTCTCTCTCTGTCTCTCTCTGTCTCTCCCAACTTGGTCAGCTCTGCCTCCTCCCTCTCCCCTGCCCTGCTTCCTCTCAGGCTGTCCTTCCTCATCAGTCTGGCCACACACACAGCTAGCTCATCATGTACCACTGCCCTTCACATGACCTTCGCGTAGGCTGGCCAGACGTCCCACAGCAGTGCTGCCCCATTTCAACCAGTACGCGCCGTCAGCCTAGTCTCGCGGGGCTAAACTCAAGCTGGCAGTCGGCTGACCAAATGAACCCTTTGAAATGGGACAGGACCGTTGTTTTCTGTCCTGTTTAATACGGGATGTCGGGTCAGCCTACCTTCGCGGGACTTCCCACCTCGGTCCCCTAACGCCAAAATTCCGAGAGAGACATCGGATTCACTCAGGTCATCGTCTCAACTGGCCAACATCCTGGGAAGGGCCCCCTTCGGGTCCCTCTCCATCCTGGGTCCTGTGCTTCCAATTCTGCTCACATCCCCCTTAGCTTCACCGGGTGTACCCCAGCCCCAGTGCTGAGCACAGAGGGGGACACGGCAGCACCTTCCAAGCCTCCTTGAGTCTGCCCAGTAGCAACAGACTTGGCACATGGATGCTGCAGGAGAAAGAGGAGCTGGGGCCAGGGAAGCGCACACAAGGCAGGATAGCCTGGTGGGAGGTGCCGTGGGGGAATGGCTGCAAGCCGGGACCATTCCGATCCCCACTTTAGCTCTTGCTAGTTACGTGAGTTAAAGGAAGGCATGTTTGACCTCTGACCCTCAGTCTCCTTTTCTATTAAACTTGGGTGAAAATATCTGATTCACTTGGCTGTCTGAAGGAATAAATCATCCAAAGCACTTAGTGCAACGCCTGACACAGTATACACGGTCCACTCTGGTGAGTGCTATAGTATTAACAGCGACAATTACTATTATTGCCGTCGTTATTCACGAGGAATATGTAGGAGCCTCATAAGGAACACGGGATCAGGCCTGGGCCTTCTGGGTGGGGAAGACTTCACAATGAAGTGTGTGTTTGCCGGGGTGGGTATCAGGTGGAAGGACGCTCACACGGAAAGGCACGATACAGGTGCGCAGGGGCTGGTGAGCTCTCAGTGCTCGGAGGCTCAAGTGTGGGACTGACCCCCAGGCTGAGTGTGAGAGTAACTTTGTGTAATATCTTTGTCTCCTCCACAGGGAAGTCTCAGAAGATGGGTCACATGGCTGATGGATTCATTGGCTGAATTAAGTTAGCACCGGAAGGAACTAACCACTTAGGAGAGAGTTAAAGTCGAGTCCCTGGGTTAAAGCACGTATTCCTTCGTTCTTAAGGGACCTAAATTAAATTTTCTCGAACCCAAAGCAGAACATCAATACTGCACACAGTGAAAGGGCGTGCATCCACAAGAAGGATCGAGGATGAGACAGTAGCAGCACACCCCGCCTTCGGTGCCCATGGGAAGACCTGCTCCGGAACCCCCGGCCTCTCTCTGCACCCTTCCTCCCTTCCGCCTTGCTGGGTTATGGAGAAGGTTGGGAGGGGAAGGGAAGAGGAGAGAGGAGATGGCAGGAATGATACTTGGCGAGGCCAGATCGGGTTGCGTTCTAGGAACTGGACAGTTGTGACTCAGCTGCCTCGTTCCTGGTGTGCGGATCAATACAGACTGAGAAGGGATCTCCTCTTCCCTGGAGCAATCAGGGGAAGGGAGTATCTCCCCCACCCCTTTCTTAGGGCATTTACTCCATGACATTTCTGTTTAGTAAATGATTCCTCTGCCCCTCTGAGCTGTAACTAAATCTTTTCAAAAGCTAAAGAAGCCCCTAGACTCTTGTACACCTCAGAAACGTCTCGAGGGCTCGGAAGCCATCCGTGTGTGATGTGAGCATCAAGGAAGATGGTGCCCCTCCCTCCCCATTTCCAGGTGCCATGCCTCCCTCCCAGGTGCAAAATTAGCTCCTGCCCTCGAGATTCCAGAAGTTCCTTTTTCCTTTGGATAAAGACAATAAGCTAACTCCGAAGGCCACCCCACGACCAGGACAAACCATCAGTGACAAATGGTGCGGTTGAGTCTTCTGACCCAAGGACTCAGGGTTGTTTAACTCGAGAACCTGTACAGAATGGGCCGCATCAGCCTGGCCACACCGCAGGTGAGGTGTCTTTCAGTCTACTCGTGGTGGGCAGGCCGTGTATCATAGGTGGCAGGAAGAATGGGGAGCCAAGGCAATTCAGGTAGATTGCTTCTGAGATGGTCTAGACACCCAGTTCCAGGGTCAAGTAGTGACCAGGTGTGGATTGCCATGGAAAATTGATGAAGGGACAAGACATTTACAAGTGAGGAGCAGACGAAAATGGATGGCCACAGCAGTCACACCACCCCTCACCGCCCAGGCTCACAGTGGGATGTAGGCAGCACCTCTGGGGTGTCAAGTCTGACCCCATGCTGGGAACTGAGAGCCCTTGTAACTCCCCCCACAATGAAGTCCTCACTGGGACGAGGAAAGTGGATTCGTTTCCTCAATCAGCCATTAGAGAAGAGCAAGCGATCAGGGGAGAAAAATGTGTTTCGGGAACTGTGCTCACGTGCTTCCTGGCCAGGGGCCCAGTGTGGGTGTCTGTCTACACAAGCTGGGTATTGAGAGAAGGCTCAGACACCCGGTCCCAAGTCAGAAATGAAAGGAAGCAAAACAAAGAAAAAGCCCATGATCTTAAAATCCCAGGGAAACTGCAGCCTGTAATTACCCGTTTGCTGATTGCTACCGCATGCCTAATTGCTCACAGTATTGCACATATGCTGGCTCTACGGAACATGCGAAGGGGGCGTGGGAGACCGGCGAAGGCACACCTCACCAACGTCACAAAGGTGCTGTGGGCTCCTTGGGTCCTGGTCCGGGAATCGAGGTGCCTCCTGCCTCTTGTCCGTCTAACGGGAATGAGACTCTGGAGAGTCCTGTCAGGCAACAACTTGTAGAACTCCCTGAAAATACATCCAGGATCACACGCTGCTACACACATGTACGTGACATTGCCTTTCCATGTCCAATGTTAATCAAATGAAATCCTGGAAGCCAATTATTCACACACACTAGACTGTGACACGTATGGACGGTGGTCTGTCATTCTTAAAAGAACTCCGTGGGGCCATCAATTACTCTTAACAGATGACGGGAGCCGCATAGAGGCCTGCAGCCCGTCGGTCATTATAATAACAGAAGGTAGAATCGAAACTCCGGGAGTCTCGTGAGAGGGCCCTAGCGTCCCCAAGTCGCTGCTGTCATTCTTCCGTGCGGTCTGTGCCTGAGAAGCTGGCACGTGCAGAAGCTACTGAAGCCTGATGCTCATCCTCCCTGCCTGCCATTTACCTCAGCTGCTGGAGAAAGCCTGGCCTCTCCCATTCGGGGTGCATGTTGGCAGGACCCCATGGAACTACTGTTAGCTTCATCTGGAGATCCCTTCTCGTGCAAACTGTGGCCTCCTGATGATTTTCCCCTTTCTCCCAGGTGTCTAGTGCTCAGCCGCCCGGGTCACCCCTGATTGGCTGTTGCTAAGGTGGCATGGCTGGCTCCCCCCGTCTGGTCTTACCCTTGTCGCTAGGCCTTCAGCACACCCCCTGCCCTACCATTTTCTCTCCCTCTTCACCGTCCTCTCATCCATGCTGTCTGCAAAGACTCCAGGAATGGCCCATTGTTGAGTGGCAGGGCTGTGATGACCTCACCGGGGTTATGACGTCAGCAGGTCGCAGTGCTCAGAGAAGAAGGGAGAGCTAATGGAAAATGCATTTCCATTTAAGTGCAGACTCTGTGAGGCTGCTGCGTGGAGCGGTTTGGACGCAGAACACAGCCTGGGCCACACCAGCACTGACAGAATTCAGAGCATGGCGCGACCGGACCCTCTCAAGAATTCGGATTCAGCCTCGCTGGCTTCTGAGTCCACAACAAGATACCTAGAAGGGGCCTTTAATTCAGCAAGCTGCACCCCTACATACTGAAGAAGTGCTGAGGGAATAAATTCCCTTACCTGTTTTTTACAGAGCATGGAAATTTGGTGCTATCCACTAAGTGTCCTATTAAGAGATTTCTGTAACCGAAGGTATTGCAGAAAAATGATCAATTCCAAGAAATGAAAGCTTATATATGAGCCCTTTGAAAAGCCTAAGCCATAGGCAAAAATGAAGAATGAGGACAGGATGCATTTATTGAATTATTATCCCATCAACTAAAAATAGTTCTAATTGGCGTTAAAAGTGGGAAGATATTATACAGTCAAAAGAGAACCCTATACAATATGACAGCACAGGGGGAAACCGGGATGGCTCAGTGCGTTAAGCACTTGCTTTGCAGCTCCAAGGCCTTGGGACCAAGTCACAGCCCCGGCCCATGCGGACCCAAATGCTGAACGAGGGTATGCTTCCCATGCGGGAGGCCCCCAGTTCAGCCCCTGGCTCAAGGGGGCGTGCCTCCCATTCGGGAAGCCCCAGGCCCGGTTCCTGCCCTGCACCATGCCCCCCAAACCCACCCACCTGTGTGAAATGAAACAAAGTCAAAAACCGATAATGCACAACTATGGAGACTGCTTTGGGTTCTCCCTCTTCTCTGTCTCTGTCTCTCTCTATCAAAAACAATAAAACAAATCTTAAAAAAATAATAATAATAAAATGTGACGGCACAGCTGTACAAGCATAAGGAGTCCCAAGTGTGACCCTGGGAGCCCAAACTTCTGGCTGCACTTCAGAGAACGTCTGTGCCCCGCTCAGCCCGGTCTTTATAGAGATGCTTAGAATTAGCGTGGGGCTCTCTTCTCACAAGCGATGGATTTCCTGAGGCTCGACCAGGATGCCTACTGCCTAAGGTTGTACATCACAGTGGAAGGTTCATGAACTCTGGGTCTCCTCTGAGAAAATGCAGTCCGAAAATACAGCTCTCCTAGTCTTCCAGACACCCAAAGCCTGCTCCCCACAGCGCATGTCCTCTTTGGACGGTGCTTTTGCATCACGTTGGAAACGATACATCTGAAAGGCATTCTTATGAGGAAGACAGTGCTTGCTGTCATCTCTGGCTCATGGTGTCTGGGATGGACCGGTGGTTACTGCCGAGTCCTAAAAGGAGTGTTCCGATGGTAAAAGGTTGGGCAGTAGGTTCCAGTAACTGCCTGGCATTTGTGCATTGTCTGCTCCCTGGTCATCAGGCAGCCCAGCGCCTTTCAGGAAATCACGAGCAACTCTAGAAAACTCAGCAGCCCTGGCTCAGAGAAGGCAACCGGAGGCAGCAGTACTTACCATATCTCCCACCCCTCCACCAGGGTAACCGCTACTCACTCTTCAGCCTGAACTCGAGCATCACTAGCCTCACCAACTATGTCAGTTCTCCCTGTTAGACACTCTCACTTCTACACACCTTTTATTCACAGTACTTATCATAGTAAAATGTTCCATTGTGTGTGCGATTATTGTAAAATCCCTCCCCAGCAAACAGACTCTGAGGGAAAGACCATTTCCATTTAAGTCTCTTACACAGTTCCTGGCACTTAGTAGGTGCTCAATAAATATTTTTTTAATGAATGGCTTACACACCACATCAAAGGCCATAATGGCCGGTTGCAAATAGATATTCATAATAGTAAAAATAATAAAAATAAGCTATAATAAAAATATACTTATCCTGATGCAAAGAAACTAACCAGGCATGTACTGGTATTAAAAATATCAGTGCCCTTATCATGAATGAAGCAGGAGGAACACCCCAAAGAACGTGCACATTTATGCAGCAAGCCTATTCTGAGTGCTTATTGTGTGCAAAGTACATGGGGGGGAGGGGCAGCGGTAACCAATTAAGAGATATCTCTGTCCTCAAAGAGGTCAAGATCTGGTACATACACGATATCCTCAGCAAGAGAAAACAAGGACATGCCACTCAGAACAAGATACCCACTGGGTAGGAGAAGGAATTGATAAATGGGAGGACTGAGAAAATACATGAAAATGAAACATTCTTACAATGTTTCTATTCACACATGAGAAAAGGGCCTTGGGATAGCTCTAGGAAACCAAAGAATTCACTGAGCAGGAAATGACCATTCTCCCTAAGATTCTAATTAAATACGTATATTGTTGTATCAGCTTGTGCCAGCCTCTGTCTCCAATCCATGCTGGACAAGTGATGCACAGTGGGGCTGTAATGAAGCATATTTTTTAAAAAAGCAATTGGCTCGGGGACGCTGGGATAGCTCAGCAGTTGAGCACTTGCCTGCCAATCACAAAGTCTGGGGTTCAGTTCCCAGACCTGGACTGTGCAAACCCCTACGCTGAACTGCAGCGCAACTGGTAACCACCAGGATGACTCAGGAGGTAAATGTTCTCATCTCCCATGCAGGAGGCTCCTGGTTCGGTTCCCACCCTGCACAGCCCCACATCTACCTGGGTGGAATGAAACCATGTCACAGTTAATGACGTGCAACCATGGAGATTGCTCTGGGCCCTCCCCTTACCTATCTATGTACCTATGTATCTATGTATCTATCTATTTATCTATCTATCTCTCATCTCTCAGAGGAAAAAAAAAAACGCCATTGGCTAAAGGATGCAGCACAGTGCTCCAACTTCTGGATAGGAGCTCAGTGAATGTCATCAGACACCTGCATAATAGCTCATTAACAACACGGGACAAAAAAGAAAACCCAAGGGCAGGTGGCAGGTGCAGCAGAGCCGACAAAGATGCACTGATTTTCCCTTTACTTCCAGACATCACATTACATTTCAAGGAAACTTTAGAACTTAAAAGCTCACAACAGTGGAGAAGAACAGAGGGGGGCACCTTCAATGGAAAAGATATTTAATTCAATGTGGAAGGTGAAAGCAAACGTAAGGGTTGACTGAAGAAATAATCCAGAACAAGCCATAGCTGGGAATACCTGCAAAGGGGCCACAGTCCCCTTTATGTGTGTGCAGGGGCCGGGGTGGGGGTGGAGGAGACAGGCAGGAAATAGGGAACTGTTTCCCCTAAGAAGAAGAAAGAAAGGCAAACATAACTTCCCAGAAAAAGCTCACCTCCCCCACAGGAAAACTCCACAAATGACAAAGGCACAGTCTTAATACAGAACAGACTACCGCTGGATGAGACTATACATAATGACAGTATAAGAATGATGTGTGAGGATCACCTCGATTCTCCTCTATCAGAGTACAAGTCCAGAGGATAATGGGTCCAGGAGATACATACATAGACTGGAGGTAGGAAGAGGACACCAGTTTTCATTGTGAGCCAGTATTTCCTAGCTGTTTTCTAGACACCAAGCATATGAAGCTCTTCGATAAAAATGTTTCCGGGAATGCCGGGATAGCTCAGCAAGATGAGCGCTTGCCTCACAATCGCAAGATCCACAGTTAGATTCCCAGCCCCGGCCTGTGCAAATCCCGTCTGCTGAACTGCAATGCAACTGGTAACCTCTGAGATGGCTCAGCAGCAAAGGTTCTCGCCTCCCATGGGGGAGGCCACCGGCTTGGTTCCCACCCCATGTGGCCCCACATCCACCTGTGTGGAATGAAACCATGTCACAGCTAATGATGTTCAACTATGGAGACTGCTCTAGGCCCTCCCCCTTCTCTCCCCGCCCCCCACCCCTGTTACACACCTCTCAAAACAATAAAAGACATATTTAAAAAAAATTTTTTTCAAATATATATTTAAATTTAGACAAACTTTTACTTCCTTCCCCTACAAAAATGTGCTCCCTCCAAGACCACGTTTTTAATCCAGACCTTTGTCAAACCAAAAGAAAACCAGCAACAAGAAGAATAAGCAAAATATGGTTTCAAGTCACTGGGCCAGGATCATCTAGAATTCTGGGAATTCTCTTCCTAGAAATGTTGCAACCAAAGCACAGGATGGCCAACGGGGGGAATGTTCAAGTACACGCTGCTCACTACACACACAGCAGGCAAGAGGATCCAGGCTTAACATAACAAATGGTACCATAGTGTTCTGTCACCTGAGCAAGACCACCTTAGGAGTTTGGGGCCTTTTGCTTTGAATGAATCTACGCATGTGCGTGGGGATGGAGCGGGTAGGTGGGCTGGTAAGAGTCTTTGGGTTTCTGCATTCCACAGCCAGATTCTTCAAACTGGGAGCCAGGCCTCACCCAGTAACCTCCTCAAATATCCCCCAAGTTCATGAAGAAATAATCCCGGCCTCCTCTGTACTAATGAGCCCACACGTGACTCCACCAAGACACATTTCACAAAGCTTGTTCACCGTGCCACTGTGTATACTCTGTGTCCTCTATTGGTTGGTGAACCCTTGAAGGAAAAAGACCAACCACGGTACACTCATCACTGAATCCTAGGGCCTAACACATTCGCCAAGTGACTAAAAGAGAGACAGAGTCAGAGAGACAGAAACAGAATCAGAGACAGAGACAGAGTCAGAGACAGAGAGAGTCAGAGGCAGAGAGTCAGAGACAGAGAGTCGGAGACAGAGAGTCAGAGAGATAGAAACAGTCTGAGACAGAGTCAGAGACAGAGTCAGGGACAGACAGAGACAGAGACAGTCAGAGATAGAGAGTCAGACACAAAGACAGAGTCAGAGACTGGGAGATAGAGATAGAGTCAGAGACAGAGATAGAGTCAGAGATAGTTAGAGTCAGAGACAGAGACGGGGAGATTCTGAGTCTTACTTCTGCCCTGCTCTATTTCTCTTTCATTTTTGGTGTTCTCATCACTAAGCATATTTGGAGGTTATGAACCTACCATCTAAGGATAACAGCATAAACATTACCAAATACTTTGATAGGAAAGACTTTGATTGGAAACCTACTTACATACCCCCACCCACCTGCCCATGTCATTCACTCTCGCTGGGTGACCTTGTCCACTACAGACTTCAGTGACTCTGCTCTGCGGCTGACCCCCACACAGGTCAGCATTTCAGGCCCAGACCTCGCCCCAACGCTGCAGGCCATGCTTCCAGCTTCCTGCTGGCCACCTCCGCTTGGGTGGCCCACAGGCACTTCAAACTCAGCCAGACCGACACGGAACTCTTGTCTCCTGCCTCCAGAAGCCCCCAAGCCCCCATGACAGCCTTCAAACAGGGCTGCAGATCTGAAATGACAATGCCTACATAAGGCCCTCCAATGCCACCCCCTCTACCGCATGTAGAATGAAGTCCAAGGTGCTCAGAAAAGCAGCCGAGGCCCCTGGTCACCAGAAACCGGCTTCCTCCTCCATTTTCATCTTCCACTGCTCCTCTCTTCCCATCACGTGCTCCGGTCCCCCAGAAGCACATTCTTTTTCTCACCTCCATGCCTGGCCAACTCGTGCCTCTCTCAAGACCGTACGACTCACCTTGTCTCGGCAGAACTGTTCTGAAGTGCTGAGGTTCAAGCCCCGCTTCCACACAGCGCCTTGTGGCCAACAGCAAGCCCTGGATGATCAGAGCTCAATGAACTCCCAGCGCTCACAGGGGCAAGTGAAGCCCAGACAGGCTGGCTAACTTGCTCAATGTCACACAGACCAGGACTCTGGACTCCTCGTCCAGTTCCCCTGCTGAGATGGTAACACTTTTCAATAATTTAGCCCCTGAAGCAGAAACTTGTAACTTCGCGTCTCTCGTCCATGGCCACCTACCCTGTCACTCAATGAGCCTGGGAAGGGCCCACCAGTGCAGGCAGCAGTGGGCTCCGCTGCCCTCCTTTCTCTTCTCTTCACCCTACAGCTGCTGGGGTGGAGCCTGGGGCTGGAAACCTGGTGGCCATGAGTTCCAGGCCCCCAGGGCTGGGACATGGGGGCTTGGCCATGGGATCAGCCTCAGACCACTTCCTGAGGCCCGACTGCACTTCTGCCCACAGAAGAGAGGCTCACTCACGGGGGCTTCCTGCCCCTGCAGGATCAACTGCCACTAACGGCCCACTGGTCAGCATTCCTGGCCTCTGATTGGGCCCTGTCCCTGTCAATCCCCTCAGATACAGAGCTTCGGCTCCTCAGCATTCCCGGGGCCAGGCCTCCCTCAGCAGCCTTCTTCCTTCACGTGACAGGGGCCTCTGGTCTCATCCACGGGAAGACTCTCCCTCGCTGGCCGGCAGTGCTTGTGAGCATTGTGAGCCTCCCGCAAAAGCCCCGGGTCCACGTGCTTGCAGAGTCCCCACCCCAGACGGTGAGCTCTTTGGAGCGGAGACCAGGTGACTTCCATTCTCTGTCCCCATGGCTTAGGACAGGCCACAGGGGGGAAAATGAGTGTTCAGGCTTTCCCACTTCTCCCGGGACCACCCCCAAAACCTTCTCTTGAACCTCTCTACCCCCAAACTGATTACCTCACATCTATGCTCCACAGGCAAGGAGACCAGGGTCAAGATCTACGGGGTGTAGCAAGTGGTCTGATGCTGCTGGACAAGTCAGTCTAGCTCCAGGGCACGGAGAGGGCACCGAGAGGGAAGAACTGGAGCTGTCGGTTGGGACCACCGCCCACACCACAAAGGCTTGGAGAGCCAGAGGAAGCAAGAGAGTCTAGAAGCTGGAATGGGCACGCGGGGTGAGGATGCGGGGGGGTGCTGGCCCTCAGCCTGCTGAACTTGGGGTCTAGGGAGATCCCACAAGACAGCACCCCTGGGCAGAGCAGAGAGCAAAGTACTGAGTAGTCACAGAGACAATGTGAGGGGCCTGGCCAAGCAAGGCTTGGGGACCAGGCCCAGGTCAGTGCGACTGAGGCAGGAGGACAAAGGACTCAATGGATGCAGGAAATAGAGGCAGACTCTGCAGGAGGGCCCTGGGGGGCTGGGGGCAGCTGCAGGGCTCTTATCAGATGCATGTGACAATGACCGTACATGGCAACAATGGCAGGAGGGCTGATGTGAACCCTCCTTGTTAGCACCAGGGAGCTACAGAAAGTTTTTACTCAGGGAGGCGACAAAATCACATGGAAGATGGATCGCAGGGAGAAAGATGAGGAATTAGCAATGGTTCTCAGCTCTATCGGCACTTATCCAACCTCCAGAAAAGGGTTACAGGCCAACTGGGTGGAGCCAGCCGAATGGCAGAGCCCTGGTGTGGAGACGGCGTCTGCCCATGACAATGAGCCCCGCCACAAGTCTTTTCTCTCATCTCGGAATAGAAAAGTATCAGCAGGACACTCATAGCAACTTCACTCACATTAATGTTTGAAGACTATACATTTGGAATCCATGCAGGGTCTCTCACTATTGGAATCTGAAAAACAAAAACATTGCAAATTAATCAACGAAAGTGCCCGGGAATTAGATGGTGGGAATGGTCGCACGCCTTGCAAACACGCGAAAAACCAGCGAGCTGGCCGCGCCTGGCCGCGGTAAGGTGCGTGGGACGCGGATTTTATCTCAGTAAGAAAGGAAACGGGAGGAAGAGGACGTGGTGACTTTCTGCGCACGCTCAGTGACCTGTGAGGTCGCGGTCACACGGGGCGTGCTGTGAGGTAGGCCATAAATCTCTCTCCCTCCACGCCGTCTTCTCGTTTCCCTAGAAGCTCGGAAAGCCTGTCAGCGAAACTCCAGGAGATAAGGCAACGTGAAGAAGGGAGGGGATTTGGAGCCAGGAGACAGCCTTCGAGGGCTGCCACGACTGTCCTTAGCCGTGTGACTGCCCTGTCTTGTTCCCCCGTGGGTAAAGCGGACATAACAACCGCGGAGCTGAGAGGTGTGTTGTGCGTAGTAACCAAGCCCACTCAGGGGACAGGCAGTAATCGGGCCTGAGCTGTGATGGCCATCGGGGTGGCACTCTCTGAGCCTGTGGGACGTGCACGGTCCACACTTCGGCAGGTGCCCCAGGTAGAGCTTCCAAGGGGGGTGCCACGACCCTGGTGTTGCCCAGCCTGTGCCCAGGGTGGGCTGAGCTTTCCTAGGCCTGCAATTAGACTTAAGGTATCTCAAAATCATGTATGCTGTGACTCCAACGAATGCAGCCCCGAATCAGCAACGCCGGAAGCCCCTACTCGCTCGCCTGTCCTGTCACACCTTGGCCTTGTCACTACTCTTTACCTGCTCTCCATCTGACTCACTGAGCTTCTCCAGCCCCGGATCTAGTTCGTGGTGTTTGTTTTACATCATTGTTTACTGGGTTTCTCTCAGGGGCACGTACTCCACTCGGTACTGGGAACGTGGCCGTGAGTAAAATGCGCATCTTGTCCTCACGTCTCTCATACTCTAGTGGGGGGTGGGGGGCAGGAAGACATGTAGATAAGTCTGTCACGGCCAGGGGTGGCATCGGGACATGCCCAGGGCACAGTGGGAGCATAGGAGGGAGCCAAGTAGGTGCCTGCAGGGAACACAGGGAAGACTCCATGTCACCACAGAGGTGACCTCTGAGCTGCTTCTGAAGGTTATGTGGGGCTCTCGGGGGAGAGGGGAGGGAGGAAGGCCGGTCCAAGCAGAGAAGAGAGCGTGTTCGAAGAAACAAAGGCATCACAGGTATGTTTGGGGAACAGTGAGGAGTACCCCAACCCTATGGCTCACAGAAGGGCCCAGGGACGGGTCCATGGTCAGGAGACATGGGTCGAGTGGGGGCGCTCTCTCTCTCTCTCTTCACTCTCTCTCTCTCTCTCTCTCTCTCCTTCTCAATGCCTTCCTCAAACAAAATCTTTTGCAGGAGCCCATATATACATAGACTGAAGGGGAACAGCCATGGTCACATCAAGGAAGGGACCTGGAGTCCCTGGTCTGAGCCACAGAACCCCGAGGCTTCAGAGAACAACCAGTGCACGAAATGGGAGGCCAGAGCAGCAGGATGGTCAGATCTGTGTTTTATACGGATCACTCTAGCATCTG
This sequence comes from Craseonycteris thonglongyai, assembly GCA_004027555.1. Taxonomy (NCBI): domain Eukaryota; kingdom Metazoa; phylum Chordata; class Mammalia; order Chiroptera; family Craseonycteridae; genus Craseonycteris; species Craseonycteris thonglongyai. The sequence goes on from PVKE010001114.1 coordinate 51,465, forward strand.
AGTATTGGAGGCAGAGAAGTGAATTTAAAGGCTGTTCCAGCAAAGGAGGGCCAGGGTGCGAGGGAGGCCATGGTGACCGTGCCAACAGGAAGCGGTGCCTGTGAGCGCCCCCTGCTGGTGGAATCTCCTGGACTTGGTGAGAGGCTTGGATGGGGAGGAAGGAGATTTGAGGATGCGTGGCAGATGATGGTGTCATTAACACAATGAGGAAAACTAGGATTTGTTTGGGGAGGACTCTTCTAGGATTCCGGAACCACATCTGAAGTAAAAAGCGTAGATTTCCCTGTGAGACAGGACCTGCGAACGAAGGCAGGTGTGAGTTCAACGATTCTTCTACCCAAGTCGGGATCCTGGGTTGGGAAAGTGAGGCAAGGCGATCAATTTCTTCATCTTTACAAATTGCTTCATGTGGCAATTAATTCACTCCTGGTTTCAACAGAACAACGCATTTGAAACACTTTCTGGAACCAGTTGCCACTTCTGTGTCAGCCCTGTGGAGTATCACAGCATGCTGCAAAAAAACATGCAAGGTGGGTTCCAAGGTTCGGGTCCATCCCACTCAAATTCCTCAGGGTCCACAGCGCAGCCACACGCCCGCCAGCACTTGCTGGGTACAACTGTCACACTGATTAAGTGTCACGAGGTGGGCCAGGAAGGCTGGCAGCAGCTTTAGTTCGCAATGCTCAGAATTGTTCCCAATTACAAATGTAGTTTCGAGTCAAATACCAAGTATATATATTTTACTGCCATGGGAGCAATGACTCCAACCCTCCAAGAGTTTGTTCTGATTTCAGAGATTAAATGTAAACACAAGAACACCAAAATTGGCAATCCTGTGTATTTCAACAATAACTTCTCTCAAAACTAAGAAGAAACACATCTCACTCCACCCACAACTCTCTGCTGTCATTCAAAGTTCTAACACAAAATTGGAAGCCCAGCAGTTAGAAATCGTAGTGGAAGCCACACATGAACTTGGGTTTGAAACCCAGTTCTTACCAGGGCTGTGTGGAAAGTATCCAGCCAGGTAACCATTCTTGCTACATGGATAATGGCTGGATTTTTTCTGGAAAGCCCTGTACAGGTCTGACAAGTTTTCTAACTCATCCTAGAAAAAGTGCTATATACCTCATTGCTGAATGTCATCACGAAGGTCACCTTCAAAGTACTCCCCTAAGGAAGCTATGCATGGATGCCAACACTTAGTCCACTCTGCAAAAGAATTTTGGAACTCTTTCTCTGGTATGACTGTCAGAGCTATCATCGTATTACTCTTGAGGTCCTAAATGTTATCAAAATGTCTTCCTTTCAATATTTCCTTTACCTTCCGATAAAGGAAAAAGTCACTGGGGCCAGATTAGGTGAGGAGGGAGGGTGTTCCAATACAGTGATTTGTTTACTGGCTAAAAACTCCCTCACAGACAGTGCTGTGTGAGCTGGTGCATTGTCGTGTTGCAAGAGCCATGAGTTGTTGACAAAAAGTTCAAGTCGTTTTTATCTAACTTTTTCATACAGCCTTTTCAGCACTTCCAAATAATCAATTTAGTTGACTATTTGTTCAGTGGGTACAAATTCATAATGAACAATCCCTCTGTTACCAAAAAAAGGTTAGCAACATTATTTTGCCTCTGGATTTGGATTGATGGAACTGTTTTGGTGGTGGAGAATTGGCTGACTTCCATTGTGCACTTTGATGCTTTGTTTCAGGGTCATACTAGTGCACCCACATTTCATCACCAGTGATAACATGGCCCCAAACATCATCTTTCCTCTCCAAAAGGTCTTGGCAAACTCAAGCTCCAGTATTCTCCCAACGGCACACAAAAACACGCAACAACAATAGTTAACGACATTCAGCAAGACACTGTTACACATCAAAATCAACACAGCTGTGAGACACTGATATACCAAGGTGATGAAACCTTACCGAGTTGTTTATACAGTGCTGCCAACATAAGCACACGGTGGAAAATTCACGAACTTGTCAGACTTTGTATGTCCCAGCCTCAGAGGCCCCACCTCCAAATACCCTCATTGAAGATTGGGGCTCCAACAAATGAATGAAGGGGACACAAACATTCAGCCCGTAGCAGTTACATATGTGAACATTTAAGTGAGGAATAAAAGGAGAAAACGAGTCAAGAATGAGGCCAATACAAGCATGCATTGCCTTGAGTCCTTCTTCCATAGAAGGAGTAGAACAGAACCGTGACTCTGGCCACCAACGCCTACAGAAGACCCGGTCATTTACAGCTCACGGTGTGGCGGAGGCAAGCGCCAGCCGGTTGTTGAGATGCCACCTACTCCTGACATGGAGTCTTCCGCGATGGTCAGCATCAGGAGTGGCAGCTAACATGGCGCATTCCTGGGTTACACAGTGTTCTCTCCTGATTCTTACATCAGTTCCATGAAGTAACTGTTTTTACTGCCTGTTTCCAGCCCGGACCTCACCCCTCAGCTCCAGGCCAGTCACCCAAGTACCTGCTGGACACCTCCTCTTGGGTGGCCTGTGGGCACTTCAAACTCAGCCAGACCGACGGGCTCTCACCTGGGTCCCCTTGAAGGTCCCCCTGAAGGTCCCCCAGAATAGTGTAGAAATGGAAAGAGAATCTGTAGTCAGGAGAATGGGTCTAAGCCCCAGTTATAATCTCTAATCATGCTTGGCCTTGGGCAGGTCACTTCATGTCTTAGAAGTTCCTTTGACTCAATTACAAAATGAGGTTAGTGCTGCATCCTCCATAGTCAAAGTTAACAAGGGCAGGAGGAGTGCTTCTGACGTCCCAGGGCTCTGAGCCTGTGGGAGGACATGGGCCCGCTGGGTGATCCAGGATCACCTCTATTTTGAGGCGGGTGCTTAGTCTTAATTCCCGCCCAAATCCTGAGCTGAGCCATTACAAGATATAATAAAATAGTTGTCAGGGTAAGGTGCTGAGTGGCAAAGCATTTGTTTTGGACGAGGAAATAGCCAACACAGAGCACATATGTTTGCGGGTGTAGGGGCCTGGATTGTGTGTCTCTGTGTGTTTGTATATAAACTTGCACCTCTCGTGATGAACGAGTATGACGATTTTTGCAAGATGTCTGTGAGCATGCTCTTATCTACATAGTCTGTGCTTCTGTGTGTTTCTCTGTGTCTGTGCATGTGTATTTATGGCAAAATGATGAGGCCGACTCTCTCAGCACACTACTCATGCTGTTCTCATTGCAGACAGACCCCCTGGGCACACGCTCAGATGTCCTCCCTAGCCAGGCCACGCCACGCAAGCCAGGCTTTGTCCTTCTTACGTATCCGCATTACTTGAGGTAGTAACCGTAACTTTCCTGCACGTTGATGCTTTAATATTTAGAAACTTGCTGACCCTGGAGAGACCTCCCCTCTCAGGGCTGGCCAACGAGAGAAATCAACGTCCTTACTGTTCCACACAACACCTGCTCTGGTGATTAAAAAGAAAAGGAAGCCATGTTTGTTTATTTGTCTTCTTAAGAATTAAGACCTCTTACTACTGACCCAGCTGAGATCCAGCTCTCCACCCTCAGCTTCTTCTTCGGATCCCAGGACCGGATGACATTCGTGAGCATGCCTTTCACAGGCAAGCCAACCAACCCAGAGCCCACGGCTCAACCACTCACGCTCTGTGCCACCATCCACCAGCCCTCATCACTGCAGGGCCAGGTCCCACACAGCCGGGGACAGTCCCCTGCCCCAGGGCTACCGAAATCGTGCACACTAGCCAGCCCTAAGCTGCCTGCCTGTCCTCCCCTTCCCCGTGGACACCACAATAGCAGCGCATGCCCATGTCTTCCCCCGCTCGCCCTCTGCCTTCCGGTGTGGTCCCGTATGGAATGCCACCCCTCCTGTTTCCAGGGACCTGAGAGGACTACAGACTTCTTCCCGCATGACGATCATTTCTGTGAGTTACCATCCCTGAGCAAAACAACTCGGGTGCCCTTAAAACACGGCATTCGTAGAGACATTGATGTACATGGTGTGGGGGTGGGGGGGTACAAACTAGTTAAGGAACAGTTTTAGTACAATCACCACCCAAACCAGACACCCACCAACCAGGAAGAGCACATCAGCCCTGGCTACACCAATGAGGAGCACAAGTACCTTCATCTGTACAATGGGGAGAAGGAGACAGGGTCACTATTAGGATTAAATGTGAATGCATTTAAAACACTGAGCACAGAAGCAGGTACTGTTAGACGTGTATCATATTGCTGTTATTATTACCACAACTACTGCCATCACTTCCCACACCTGCATGGCAATAGCACGGTCCGGTTACCTGTCCTTACTGCAAGTCTGCTGCCTGGACCAGGTGCTGTGCACAAGCTTGAGTGTGGTTGCAATTCAGGGAGACAGACCAGTGAGGGCTGCCTCAGGAGGACTCAGTCACACATCCATTAAGCGGCTACCATGTGTCATGTCCTGTGCTAAGCTCCTCACGGGGGCCGTCACGAAGGTGACTCAGACATGACCGACTGAGTGATCCATGGTCTAGAAGGAGAAACAGGTGCAGAAGCCAATCTCTGCCGTCCACCCCGACGTGCGCTGTCACGCAGGCATGAGCAAAGGGCGGGAGTGGCCCAGCCGGGGGGAGGGGGCGGGGTGGGCAAGACCGCAGTGGGTATTGAAGATGAAGTAGGAGTTCACCCCGCCAGCAAGGGAGCGCGCTGCGGGCAGAAGCCGAGGCGCGTGCTGCTTCGAGGACACACAAATAACCCTGGCGTTGTTGCGAGCCAGGGAGGCGCAGAATACTGTGAGTGTGGGCTGCAGCGCTATGGAAGGGAGAGCGATTCAGGAAGAGGAGGGGAAGACCGAGACGGAAGGACCCAGGCATTTCTTCCAGGACAGTGACAATGAATGATGCAAGGCAGGGGTGCAGCGGGCGGTCTGGGAGCCCAGGGGTGTGGGGTGGCTGTGCGGAGCGGAGGTCTTCGCCACCATTGAGTACCGACCACACACTGAGTGCAGTCCAGGCCATGCGTGCAGGTGCCTCTCACAGTCTCACTGCCTCCCGGTGAGGCAGGCTCACCAGCAGCAACTGAGACACGAAGAACATGCGGCCCAGAACAGCAGTATAGGAACTGCCCAAGGTCACGCCCTGTGCAAGTGGCCACGCTGAGACCCGACCCAGATCTGTCTCAACCGTGGCTCTTCCGTCTCTATGCTGTGCCCTTGGGGAGAAGGCATGAGGCTGTGGCAATAGCCCCCGAAGAGGGTAGAAGGGGTGGCAGCCAGGACACAGGGAGAGCCCAGCGGGGCGGAGGTCAGGGTGAGAGAGGCTGCGACTGGGCTTTGGGGCAGCCGTGGGACACAGCGCACCCACAATGCCCCGGGGCATTGCACCCCTGACAGCGGTTGGTCGCTTGGGGATACAGAGCTGTGTTTCTGCACTTGGGCCGACTCGGGGATACACTTGGGGGAAACTGAACTCCTGACCGGCAGCTGACTATAAACTACAGACAGCATGTCCTCAGCACCCTAGTCACGCACATGGGGACCGTGGAGGCTGCCCTTAGAGAGACTTCAACTTGTAGACGGAGGCAGAAAGAGGGTCACTTATGTGCCTCCCTCAGTGAGGAGCGATCATGCTCACCTGCTATGCCAGGCGCTTCCATAGTCAACTCCCGTCACCCCTCTCTCAGCACGGTGGGTATCGCCATCCCATCTTTTTTTATTGGAGGAGCTGCATTTCAGAGCCCTGATCCACCCACTCAAAACTAGGTGGGTTTCTCTGTAGAAACGACAACCCAGAACGTGAGGAAACTGCTGCCTCTGCAGACGTTAGATCCACGTGACACTGTTCTCGCATTTCTTAGAAGAGGCGGGTGATCCGGGAGCCACTCGCAGCAGCCCTGATTCTGGGGAGGACCTTTCACATAAAGACCAACCGGAAGGCCCCTTGACTTTGGGTACACGCAGTCCCTTCTGTGAAAGCGTCTGGTCTCCTGAGACAGCTGCAGCGAATCTGGGCCCCGGCCAGGTCGGAGATCAGGCGCCTAGCAGGCAAGAGGTGGCCTCAGAGGGATCAGGACACAGCAGGACACGATGTGTGCCCCCCGCCCCCAAGACAGTGAACCGCCCCCCACATCCCTGTGGATTCAGGACCTGTGGGGAGGGGCACTGGAGGGAAAGGGCTTCTGTTACTTGAGAGAAAATGATACACAGTCAGCCCTGAACATGGTGACGCTCTGTGACCACCGCTGGCCCCCTTGCAAGTCCCAGCCTTGGCTGTAAGCAAAGCCGGAGCCTTGTGCAAAGCCGCAGTTAGAAACAACCAGGAAGGCGTGACAAGCGGCAGAGACCTGGGGGTGGGGCTTGCTCTTGGCCTGATGGGACCCGAGGAGATGGGGAGGGGCACAGGGGTGAGGAGCTTGGTGCTCTGCAAGGCAGACTGGTTAGGGGTGAGTCAGCAAGTCAGGCACAAGGCAGCCAACCAAGGGTTTTTCCCCTCACCCCTCCCTGAATGGTGGCCTTGCCCAGTCCTGGCCCAGCCCGCATCACTGCCAAGACAGACAAGGAAGGAGCTCGCAGGTCACCAGGGTTCAGCAAACCCTGAGTATCCCCATGCCGGGGGAGGGGCTCTGTGTAAATTCCTAAGTTGTGACACACTGGCGCTGCAGGCTGAGGGCTGGTGGAGCCAGGAGAGGCAGGAGCAAAAGCCCACCTCCTGGTTTAGGCGCAGTAGCTAGAGGACGCTCCTTCCTGAGCCCTCGCATCCGGCCTCAGCTATAGCCTGGAGAGCAGGCTGACCTCAGGGCTGCGGCAAGCACGTGGGCTGGGCTGGGCTGGGCTTCCGGATTGTGCAGTTCTTTCCAGAAGCAGCCAGAAGGCTGGCCCTGGGGAGCACACAGGTCTGCGAGTCAGCCCAGGGGGCTCTGGTTAGGAATCGTTCTGAGAGACTGCATTGCTGATGAGCTCCCCGGGGATGCTGAGGACCACGATGAGGACTACACTTTGAATAGCAGAGCGCTCTAGATTCAGAGCAGCTCAGACTGCTGACCCGATAGATCCTCCACCAGAGGGCCTGGATCACAGATCATTCTAGAATCTCTGGATCAGTGCATCCCAAACCTGGCTGCACATCTGAGCTGTATGTGCAGCTTGTTAAACGTGCCCAAGGTTCAGGGCCAGAAATTTGATTCCATGGGGATGGGATCTGGGATTCTATAGTCTTTTGGGGGGAAAAAAAACGTTGCCCCAGGATTCTGGTCACAGCCCTTTCCAAAGACAGGATGTGCTCGCTGCCTTGTCTATTGCTGACTCTCTAGCTCCACCTACCGTCCCCATCTGTCCATCACAAACACCTCAGCTTCCTTCACTCACAACGTGACACAAGAACGGAGAAAGCCCCTGGGGGGTGATTGGAAGTATATGAGGAAGGCTGGCCCCTGACCCAGAATAAGATCTCTCCCCCACGTGAGCTGTCCCGATGCCTCCAATTCCTCAGGCTGCAATATGATCCCAAGATCTCCGGGCAGGACCCGAACCCTACTTCTCTCTGTATCATAGGGCTTAACACAGGGTACAAGGTTATTGACCCAATACCTGCGGGTGGAATTTAAGTGAAAACTTTGAGCTAAGCATTGCCCTGTCTTCTATTTTTATCAAAGGAAAAGCATCCAGAGAAGAGCAATTCAAATGAGGGGCACTCTGTGGTTTTCCTCTGGGAATTAAACCGTGAGCACTGTGTACCTCGCAGGAGAGAGGGGAAGCAGGCTGGGGGGGCTCTTAGAGCCCCCATAGCTCCAAGTGTTATTTACCATACACTTGACAGACATTACTGTGCAGGAGCGAACCCTGCCTGCTTATCAGATTCGATGGGGAAGTCACGAACATTTTACATTCCGAGGCCCCACTCCAACCTGCTGAGTCAAAATCTCTAGCGGCAGAACCGTGGAACTTGTCACTCTCTCGGGTGGTTCTGGAACATGGGAGGCTCAGCATTACCTTGCTTAACCCTCACGGCAGCCCGCCTTACCTATGAGGCCACTCACACGCCGAGAGACTTACTGTGTAATACAAGGCCAGAGCCAAAGCCGGGGGAAGAAAATGGGACCAAACTTTCTACCGGCTTTTTCACAGGAAGTAAAAATATTCCAAATGCTGGGGGAGTCATAGGGGATGATTTTTTGCTTTGAATATGCTGGTGTTTCCTGAGGATACACAGGAAGCAGGGTGCCAGCGAAGGCATGTGTCACCGCGTAGACTGCACCCTGCAAGCCCCCAAGTGAGTGGCCCTTAGCGTTTGAAAACCCCGGACATTGACAACCTGTATGAAAGTGGCAGCCACCCGAATTTAGAGGGAACAACTCTGGCAAAGAAAAGAAAATGCTTCCATTGTTCATAGAATGGTTAATTCCTAGGTCAGGGGAATATCATGCCTATATACACACATACCCACGAAAGTAAGTGATGATTTCAACCTGGCATTTGATAAAATCTTTCATGACACCACAAGGAATGGTGGGATAACTTGGGCTGGGTAATCCTGTAATAAGAATAGCTAATGAAATGAGCACTCCCAAGGAGTGCGGACCTCACCTTGGAAGGAGGCCTCAGAGATCATGCTACTGCTTCTACTCTAGCTCTTTCCTCCTTAAACATTTTATCAACTTTGGATTGGGAGAGAAAACTTGTTTGTGACTTATGGCCAAGATGGTGTAGCAAACTTGTACTTCAAAACACTCCCCCTGGTCCAAACCCACGGTATATAAAAGGATAAAACAAAAGAATACCGTGAGGCTCAAAAAAAGCAATGCAGGAGCTGTCATGAACCAAAGACAGGTTGGAAATGTGAAGCCGCTGGTGGCCGAAGCTCCGGGCCAGAAGCAGAGCGTGTGGCGGGCACTTGCGGAGGGACACGTGAGAATGGGCACAGGAACCACACCACCACCCCCCCCATGGAAGCCTGTTCTGGGAAGGGGTTCCTACTTCTGGCAAAAGAGACAAGAATTTCTGCAGCTCTACTGCTTAGGCAGTGGGAGGAACGATGGCACGACCTTTCCAACAGGAATCAAACCGAGTGGGTGGCTGTCTGGCTCATAGTCTGTGCGTCAAGTTCCCTAATATCACTTCACAAAGGAGCCCTGCAATGCTGTCACAAGGGCAGGCTCTGGATGGAACCCCTCGAGCAGAAACTAGCCTGGGGTGTGTCTCTCAAATCACCCAACCTTCACGTTAGAGAGCAAATGGGGGAGGGGGAAGAGATGGGTATCAGAGGAGGAAAACAACACCACCAAATTACAGCCATTCAAAATAAGCCCCAAAGCAAAACCGCTTATAATTTTTACTTAAAAAGACATATAATGCTAAGAAAGATAGCAAACGTAAGTAAACAAACATTTGAAATATGAATTCACACCAAAGTCATTGCAATGAACAGCTTGACAATGATTCTAAATACGTGTAATTAGGACGCTTAAGGATATAGATTAAGGAACAATTTCCACTAAAAAGAAATTACGAGACAGAAAAATATAAAAAATGGGACACAGGCAGCAGCTAGGGAAACGAACCAACTAGAAGTCTTGGCAATGAAAACAATAGCCATTAAAAATAAAACAAAAATATTAAAACAGTGGATAATATCTAACAAGAGGCAGTAAAAGAGAATTCATGAAATGAAATGTAGTAAGGAAGAACTTAACTAGCACAAACAAGTCAAAGAGATAAAGAAATAAAAGAGCATCTAGGAGACAGAGAAGGAAAGATGAGAGGCTAAAATTTGTGTCTGATAAGTGTTCCAGAAAATACAATTAATGACATCACAGAGAAGAAGCTCTGAAAAGACGTCTGAAATCATCTAAAATTGATAAAAGACATGACAGATGACTGAAAGCAGACTCTGAGCATTGAGAAAGGTAAATAAAAATAAGTGTACACATATTGTAATAACGTAGCAGAACATAAAAGGCAAAAAAATAAAATTTAAGTCTCAAAGAAGATGAATGTTTTTTTAAATACTGAAGAAAAACAACTGACAACCTTGAATGAGTGAAGATCTAGGGGATGTTTAGCAGGAATATATAGGTAATAAATAATTTAAAACTACATTAGACATTAAATGGGTATGTTTAAAAATTAAAGAGACTATCCAGAAGAATGGGAATTTGATCTACAGTCATAAAATCTGAAGAAAACAGAAAAAATAAGAATGGAAAAAGTATTTTTTCAATTGTCAATCAATAGAAGTCAGGAAAGAAAAGCAAGTAAGTCAGATTTTCAGATGTAACAAAATCAGTACATTAGATAACAGAATTACAGAGTCCAAGGGCTTTGACAGGTCTGAAACCAGTGGGATGACATTTAAGACAGATATAAGGAGACTCAAGGTGAATGAACTGTGTAACTCCTAGCAGGGTCGTGAATGCTGTCTGCATATCTTATATTATTTGGGAACTCGGTAAGTGATTTTGACATCCAGGACTGGGAACGACTATAAGACTCCCAAGAGGCCGGCTTTGAGTGCAAGGCCAGATTAGATGACCAGTCCCAAGGCCCCTTCCAGCCCAGCATTAAGGATCCCATGCACCATTAAGTCTTCTTTCATCCAATAGTTTGCAAGGGCAGGATTCATAGAGAACAGAGTCTCTCCTGCTACTCCCCACCCACTGAATTGGAATATGACCATCATTCAAGTGAGATGTTCCTGTGAGAGATCCAGATCTCTAGCCCTTAAGCATCAGGGATAAGCAGAGACATGCAGGATGGGAGAACTAGCTCCTAGGAAAGTTAAGAGTTCATTCCGATTAACATTCTGCGGGCGTGCATATCAGGATGCCGGGACAGCTCAACAGGTTGAGAGCTTGCTTTGCAACCGTGAGGTCCAGGGATCGAATCCCAGCCCCCGCCTGTGCAAACCCATACGCCGAACTGCAGTGCAACTGGTAACCGCTGAGATGCTGGTGAAGGTTCTCGCTTCCCATGTGGGAGGCCCCAGGTTCAGTTCCTGCCCCACACAGCCCCATATCCACCTGTGTGGAATGAAACTATGTCACAATTGGTGCTGTACAACTATGGAGACTGTTCTGGGCCCCCCTTCTCTGTCTCTCACCTTCTCCCAAACAATATGTTAAATAAATAAATAGTACGTATTTCTGGTAGAGAGAGCACAGTCTTTCGAAACAGAAGGATCACAGGGGAATTATGGTTTCACTGCAACTTATGAGACCTCAGGCCAGTTAAGTAATCCCTCTAAGCTTCTCTGTGTATAAACTGGAGGCTAATAATCCACTTGTTTGGTTCTCATGAGGACTGATAAAAAGGGAAACTGAGTCCTGGAGCAGCTGGCCTATAGAAAGCACTCAGTATACAACAGCAACCATAATAAACCTGGACCTTTTTCAGTTTTGAAAGCACTTTAAATTATAACGTGGGAGTAACTCCTAGGTTTGCCAAACACTGTTACACAAGGCGCAGCTCAACGTTCAGCGTGTAAGACTGATCTCTCCCACTCCAGCCGGTCACCTCTCACCCATCGGGCAGTTCAAATGGGAGAAAACCCAGCAACCGGATCCCATGCTGCTTCGTCCTTAGCTGTGAAGTGTCTCGCAAATGGCTATTAATAAACTCAGTTTCTCCATAGGTCAAATCAGGGGACACACCAGCTAGCCAAGTCCCCATCTGCTTTATCTTGAACGACTGTGGAGTTCAAATCACCTGGTCCTTAGATAGAGAGGAGTCAACAAAACTCTCTTGCTGTCGGCTGAAGATGTTTTACGTATTACCTCATTTTTCCTTTGTCCCCCACAGGCGTGGAGCAGAGGGGACATGATCTGCACCCACGTGTGCCTGGTCCTGGCCCCGGCGGGACAGCGCCCTCTAGGGAGACCTTCTGAGTCAGGACACTGGGCCAGCCAGCACACTGAGCCCCTCTGTGCAGAGTGAACACGAAGGGGACCTTCTGCATGAACAGATTTCCTCCCGCCGTCCCGGGCGGCCTCGGTCCAAAGCCCAGAAGGCGGCGGGCCACATTCAGGTTGAACTTCAGCCCCTGGACCAGCACCCTGAGCAGCACACAGAGCCAGCCCTGCACGCCAGCCCTGCTATCTATCGCCTCCTATTACCAAAGGGCCTGGGAGGGCTTGTCCAGTGCGACCTCCCGCATGAATCACAGCGAGCTTGGCCGCCTCAGAGTGGCACACGGTGTCCCGCAGACGGCGAATGGCCCGAGGGGAGAGGCGTCCTGGCCCCCGTGTCCCAGCAGACCCCTCTCAGAGCCACACCCAGAGCCTAGACCCAGACCTCCCGCTATTCAAATTCTCTGTGTGTTCCTCTATTACTGGATAGGAGTCGCCCTCGAAAGGGTCTCGTTCTCTTCAGCCCAGCAGTCAACGCATCAAAAGTTCAGAGGCGGGCCGCTCCTGGCCTCGCCTCTCTGTCCCTGCTGTGGACAGATGTCCCTCCCGGCTGCAGGCTGACCAACCAGGGGCACCGCCAGTCACAGTCCTGCAAATGCTCCGTAGGTCCAGCTGCTCGGGGCTAACTCTTGGTGCTGTCCCTGACGCCGCTCTTGTCTCGCCCCTCACGTGCAATCGGTCACCATGTCCTGCCAGCTCAACCTTCAGAATAGCCCCAGAAACATCTCACCCCTCCATCACGACCCGCCATGGTCCAACCGCCTTCACTTCCCACTGGGACTATTGCAACTGGTCCCACTGCTTGTGCCCTGCCAGCTGAGGGCCCAGGAGACTGGTCCTCAATATGCGCACCCTCCAAGGCCAAGCCCGCCCCACGTGACCCCGACTTCTCCTCTCACTCAGTCACCGCCAGCATCCCTGTGAAGCTTGGCCAGCTCCGCCCCGCCCCTCCCCTGCTCTCCGACATGACCTCATAGCCCCCCTGTTCCCTCAGCTCCAGCCACGGGGGCCTCAAACCTGCCAGGACACGTCAGGCCCCCGGCCTGCACACCACGGCCCCCTTCACTCACGCCCACATGCCCTTCCAGACTTTGCTCAAGTGTCTCCTTCTCAGGGGGACCTGCCCCGACCTCCCCACTGAAAGCATCACCCCTCCCTTTATTCTTTCCCATAATGCCTCTCCATCTGGCACATGCTTTACTTGTTTCTTTGCTTATTCTTCCCTCCCTGCCTCCCGGAATGTAAGCTTCCAGAGGACAGGATGTTTTATTTGCCCCTCCGTCTCCATCTGCCGGGAAGGATGCCTGTCATGTAGAAGCCAGATGGATGTTTACTACGAGAATGAGCAAAGGAACAAAAAAATACAAGAGTCTTTCAGTATTTGGGGGGGAATAGCATGGGTGGTGACAGCCAGAGGCTTTTTAATCTTACATAGAAAGGGAAGAAGAGAGAAAAGGAAGGGAGGAAAGAAGGAAAGTACCATCTACGATGCGAACCATTTCACAAAAGAAAAATACTTTACCCTCTGCAAAATGGGATGTCATTCAGAATCATTAGCTTTCCCCCAGAAAGCTTGAGTGGGCAAATTCACACCCGCCTGCACGTGCCCAAGGGGCAGTAGCCTCCTGAGAGCCCTCCCTGGACCAGGTGGGCAAACCCCACCCCACCCTGCCTTCCCTCTAGGTGCCATGGATGTGGCCCTTGACGGCCTGCTTTCTCTCATGGGCTGGGTGCCTGACCAAGAAGAATGTCACCGAGCACATGCCAGCGGAGGAGAAACAGGATCCCTGAGGCCCTGGGACACAAAACCTGCAGACTTCGCTGCAGGGGAACACCCTGTCCTCGCTCAGCTGGGCTGCACACAGGCTGAGGCCGGAGGTACAAGACTCCACCCCCGTGGGTGCTGTTTTTTGAAATGCTACTCCGCTGGAAGGCCTGGCTCTGGTGCCACCTTCTCAGACACGCCTTCCTGGGCCCTGCCCGCTGGAATTCCTCCGGATCGGTGTCCCTGTGACCTTGGCAGCTGGCCAGGGGCGGGCCCACCGCTCTCACTCTGCCTCCTGCGGGCGGGGACCAGGTCTCTCACTCGCTCCATGCCCCATGGGACTCGGCGCACACGCAGGGCCCGTAGGTCAAGCCCTGGAGGCTCTGGGGATGGTGGTGGCCCATGCCGCCGGCGGACGGTGTCAACGTAACAGGTGCCTCCGAGGGCTCATGGTGCTGGCAGCTGCCCTTCCGCACGCAGCCACAGGAATGGCAGCACCTCCCACTCTCCTAGAAGCAGCCAGCCCGGCCCTGGCCTCCGCAGCCCGCTGTCCCACGTGGTGGTAGTGTCCTCCTAAGTGTTCCTGCACCAGTCACTGCATAGGCATCACCTCAGCTTCCTGCTCTGTGTTCCAAGTCTCCCTCTGGGCCTGGCCCTCACCTGTCCCCACCAGCAGCACTGCTATTGCAGCTGCTGCTTCGGCCCTGAGATTCCTCACTCTGCAGCCCCTTTGGCACAATAGGCCGGGTTCTTTACAGACATGAGCACGGGCCTGAGCCGCAGCCAAGTTTCTGGGCCTCTTCAGACCCGGTACCCGGGATGCACACCCTGCAGGAGTCGTCTGCAGAGTCCGCTCATAGGTCTCCCTTCCCCTCCCCTGCCGTGGCGGCCGGCCTCCCCCAGGGGAGAAAGTCACAGGGGCCACACTGCAGGGTTTCCAGGCCTCCAGCAGGGGCTTAGCATCAAGTGTCCTGGGTGGCGTGGGGGTTGGAAGCACCATGAAATTAAGGGGGCCTGAAACCTTTTCCGTGGCTTAATTAAAACAGGGAGATGAAGCACGACTTTCTCTGAAGTCCCCAGACTCCCTGATGGTGGGGTGATAGGCATTTTGCTGCGTTATTTACACTTCGCTGTATATTCTAGATCTTCTGTAATGAACAGGCTTTTCTAGTGAGGAAAAGTCAGTAATAACCAAGAAATATGAGCAAAGCACAGCTACTGCCAGGGCTTCCTCGGATCTCGGTGTCCGGGGGGAGCCCACGCAGACAGAACCGGGAGACCCGCTCCCTGTCGCCACCTCTGCTGTGCGCTAGTCCCAATTCCACGGCCTCCGTTTCCTCGGCCGTCAAACGGGCGCGACAGCGTCTGCCTGGGTCGTACAGGGGCGATACCCACGGCAATAAAACTCGAGGCCCAGGGCTTGAGAGTCTATTGGTCACTACAGCGGCCACGGGGGGCTTCGTGGGAGTCCCGCACGAGGGACAAGAAGGTGCACTTTTCAGCCCAAAGGGTTGCTCCGTGTCTGAGACATTCCAGGAATGGAATTGACCCCACGGCCAGTCCGTTTAGTGGGAGTGTGGGCTCTCCTGGTGTGCACAGCGCTCCTGGAGGGGCCACCCATCTCTGTCCTGTCTGCCCGGGAACTCTCCTGCCTGCGAACATCTGTCCACTCAGCAAACACTTGCCCAAAGGGGCCATGAGGCACACGGTGGGAGAGGAGGAGCAGAATTGGGGTCCCCTTTCTTCCTGGGGTGAGCACCCCCAGCAGGGCCTCCTGCACTTGAAGAGAAAGGAGCCGCCCTGAGGCTGAGCCTGATTGAAATGACAGGTGACAGGTGCTTCAGGGGAGCAGCAGCCAGGCGGCTCTGCCTGCTCCACGCACGGCACGCCCGTCACTCCACTCGCCTGGGATGCAGGGGGCCAGGGCTCTCTCTGCCTCCAGGCACCCTCAAGGGCCGGCCCCGTCTTCTGCAGATGAGGAGCAGAGGTGGGGTGTCACGGGTGACCCAGACACCATTGGAGGCAGGGTTGATGGACCACGTTGTCCTCACTGCGGCCAAACCCCCGGCCTTTGGAAGAAGCAGCAGCGAGGGCTGAGTTCTGGCTCCGGCTCCACCCTCAGCACCCACTTCCACTTGGTGTTATCGGTGTTACCTGAACATCTTCCTGCTCTGAGGCTTTAAAAGAGAATTGCTGGGGAAGCCAGGAGGGCTCAGCGGGTAAAGCGCTCGCTTTGAAGCCCTGGGGGCCCAAGGATGGAATCCCGGCCCCGGCCCACGCGGACCCACATGCTGAGCTGGGGTGTGCTCCCAGTTCGGTTCTTGCCGGGGCCTATGCGGGAGGCCCCCAGCCCAGTTCCTGCCCTGCGCAGCCCTGTGCCCACCTGTGGAGTGAAACTATATGGAAAACGAATGCTGTCAACTATGGAGACGGCTCTGGGCCCTCCCCCTTCTATCTGTCTCTCTGTCAAAAAACAATATAAATAAATAAATAAATAGAATAAAAGAGAATTGCTACTTAATAAAGAATCTTTTAAAAAATAAAACAAGTAACTGCTTTTGAGCAACCTTCTCTCCCAACTCCATCAGATAGCCCTGGCATCTCGGATGTGAACTAGAAGGCAGGGCGGCCCCGCCGTTCCCTGTGGAGCCCACAGCACCCACGTCACACGTGGAGACACCGTGGGTAAGTGACTGCACTGGGCAAAGTCACCTCCAGCCTTGGAGCCGCTCCTCCTCGCACAGACCCGGGAAGACCCCGTGAGGTCCCAGCGCGGTGCCTCGCCAGCCGGAAGCCCTCAAAGCAGCCAGAGCCCCTGACGTGCGTATCGAAGCCGGCACTATTCATTCTCCATCCGAGGCCAAGAAAAAAGCCTCAGGTTCTCGAATAACTTGGAAAACCCCTTCTCTAAATGCAGCTTTTGTAACAGGAGCCCCGGGGGAGCTGGGGCGCCCACCACACGATCCTAAATGAGACCCTCTGGGCCTCCAGGACCCCGCGGTCCCATCAGCACTGCTCGGCGGGGGCGGCGGTGTGCAGTGGCCACACAGGCCCTTACCCATGACCACGGAGAATCCGGGTGGCTCTTATCCCGTGGGGACTCCCAGCTGGAGCCGCTGGAAGCGGAAGCGTCCTGCTCCTCCATAGCCGGGCCCGGCCCCGGGGATGCCGGCTGCATCTGCACCACCCCCGAGGCCTGGGGAAAACGTCCCCCAGTGGCTGCTTTCACTCTGGGGAGCAGGCAGGCTGGGCCTGTGACACAGCCCAGGGCTGGTGGCTTCCCTTTACACTCCAGGAGGCCGGCCAAGTCACAAGGCTCCTGAAAAGAGCTGAGTGTTGAATTGCAAATCCTCTCCCACCTGGGGACTGGCTACCAAACCCAGGACACCTCCTAGGATGCAGGGTCCCAGCAGGTAGGGGCCAGTTTCTATGAGCTTGTAAGTGGGGCCTGGGGGTGCGGGGCCGGGGGCATGACCCTTGCTGGTCCGCACCTGGCACTGAGAGGCATTCTCTCTCCTCACCTGCTCCCTGAGGTACTAGGAGTGAGACTCAGAGATTGACTTCTTCAAGGTCACACAGCTGTCCTGTAGATGCAGACCCACGCGTTCAGTCTCCAGGGGGACCAGACAGCAGGAGGTGTGAGGGGAAGATCGCCGGCCGAGCCGGGTGCAGGGAATGTTGCAAAAGGCTGTGCTGATAGTGGGGCGCTCACTGTCCTCTCTGTCCACCTGGCCCCCACAAAAGCTTTGGGGGAATCCTTTCTCTTTGTTCCTGAGTTGCCCCCGCGCCCCTCAGGACGTCAGGAAAGCAGGGTTCCGTGGGCCATCCTCATCGCCTCCAGTTGCACACTCAGCAACATCCATCATCACAACAGCGCTCTGGGTTTGAATGCTTCCCACACACCAGGAAGCTGAGCACTGGAGCTGCAGTGGGGCATGTGCTCTGCACAGCAACCCTATAAGGTTACAGATCTTAAAAATAGGAGCTGGGAGAACTGGCCGCGGGTCCCAGGCCGTGAAGTGACAGGGCAGGGCCAGGCTGACTTCAGAAGCCGTGCTTGAAACCCAGCGCGAGCCCTGCAGAGTCTGGGGCTCCTGACGATGGGTTGGGGTCCGAGGAGCCCGGGCTTTAGAGGGACCCACCTCTGATGGAAGGGAGGGGACAGGACTGGGACAGTTTCTGGGTGAGGCCAGGGGCAAAGGGCACACTGCAAGAGTGGGTGCAGAGGTTCCAATCTAGTGTGACGGGGACAGAGGGGCACGGCTTTTCAAGAGAGAGAAAAGGCGGCGACCTGAGAGCATGATGGGTAAGGAAAGGGCCTTAGAATGTTGCAATTGGAGCTTGTCTGTGGGCAAAGCTGAGGCCTGTGGAAGGAAGAAGGGTCAGAGAGGCAGCCAAGTGATAGAGAACTCAGGCTTCCTGAGTCAGCTCTTAACACAAGGCCTCCCTCCCCATCCTCCAGCTCCTTGGAGTCCCTGCAACCTGTCACTTTGTGAACTCCACCCGGTGGCTATTTGAAGCCACACCAACTCCAACTTCACTTCAGGCTCCTCCTTCCCTCCAGAGGGGTCCTTGAAAACCAGCCTACCAGGAGCTATAGTGAAGGCCAAGTGCAAGAATACATTCGAGGCGCCTGGAGTGTGATGCGTGGGGTAACTGCCCTCCCTTTACTGGTTTGGGGGGCAGTGACTTCCCCAGGTGCTGCAGCTGTTAAGGAGCAGAGAGGCAGCCGATCCTGGGCCTCTGCATTCCCAGGACACGAGGCCAAGATCCTGGCCACAGGAGCGCCTCACCTTTCTCGCCCTGGAGAAGCCCAGAGAGCACCAGAGAGCTGGGTGCCCCCAAGCCCAGCCCTGGAAGCGCTCCCACGATCTGAATGCCCCGAAATGTCCTGAGGTGGCAGGGAGAGAATAACAACAGTTTAAGACACTTCTATGGAGCCGGGTGACCCCCACGCTTACTATTTTTAACACATCCTGTCAAGATATTTTAAGGGCCTCATGACCAACAAGTGATAAGATCGTAATTATACCTGGTCGTGTTTAGCATTTCACCAGAAATCTGATGGGGCACAGGACGTGCCCAGGAGGTGGTTGCTCTGAACACAGTGAGACCCGCGTCACCAGTGCCGTGAGCAGGGTGCAGTCCTGCGCAGCCCCCAGGATGTACGAGAGGGAGCGTGGAGCTGGGTGCCGGAGTCCCGGGGGTGGTGTCACAGCGCTGATGGCAGCGTGTCCTGGAGGCAGAATGACCGGGCTGACACGTGTCCTGCTGCTACGTGGGGTGGCTGAGAGCCGGCACGGGCTTGGCCGGTGTGCCGAGACATGGGACGCGAGGGGGACAGGGCTCCCAGCAGCTCTGTGTGATGGTTAAATGTCACCATCGGGGTCACGCAGATCTGGGCTCGCCGTCGGACTCTGTGCCCTTCGGGAGCTGTTCTGACTCAGGGCGAGTCCCTCAGCCTCCAAGAGCCTTGTTTCCTTATCTGGGAAATGCAGGGACAAAAATAGAGTGTGTCTGTCACAGTGCTGTTGTGGGGATACTCGAGGCCACGCGCTGGGCGTCCTTGACACGGCGCCTGGCGGGTAGGAGAGCTTCGCAGAGCGGTCGCGGCTCCTGACCCGCCCCGTGACGTTGGGGCAGGTGTTCGTAGCTCCGTCTCGGTTCCGTCAGCTGCAGACTCTCCAGCCATGTCTTGCGTTAGAGCCCGAGGACTTCCGCCACTGCCCCACGGGGCCGCGGCCGGGACCAAGCTGAGTTTCTCTCCCCCATCTGTGCCCCCAGCTGCGACCAATCTACAGGACGTCCCCCTCCCCCAGCCTGCCAGCCCAGGGGCTCAGAGCCCCCTGCGAGCCCTGGAGAACACTTCGGACTGTCCCCTTTCCGAATCTTAGCTCATGCCTTAACCCCTTCCCGGAAGGCTCGTCAGCTCCTCCAGGTCAAAGCTCCTTCCTCCATGGAGCCCTCCCTGATCACTCCCCCGCCCTGCCCTGCCCCACCCCCCTCAATGAATTCCAACCTTTGACCTTTGAGGGAAAGGATGAGGTTGGGACACATTTTTGAGTTCCTTCCCTGTGCCACGTGTTTTTCTTGGGCCTATCTTCTCTAATTTGCAAGGTTAGGCATTAGCATTTCCCAGAAGAGGAAAGAGGCTCAGAGAGGCTCACGTAGCCAGGAAGTGGGGGGTGGGGGGGTGGCCTCAGAGTCCTTGCTGTGCACCCCCAATGTGCCAGGGAACTGAGTGATCCCAAGTTCATGTCTCATCATTTCAACCACCTCAGGGGCCCTCAGAACAGGGTCCTTAGTCATCCTTAGCTCCAACATACATACCTCTCACAGTGGAGAGGACACAGCACAGAGAAAAGCCACATCACGTGTTTTGTTTTGTTTTGTTTGTTTGTTTTTAATAAACTTTACTTTTTTAGAACCATTTACATTCACAGCAAAACCGTGCTGAAGGTTCCCATACAATCAGTGTTCCCACATGTAAACAACCTTCCTCACCATCAACAGCCCCCTCAGCGTGGCCCATCTATTTCAATTAACGAACCTACACTGACACATCATTAGCACCCAAAGCCCACAGCTCACAGTAAGGTTCACTCCGGGCGTTGCTCGTCCATGGTTTTGACAAATGCGTAATGACACGTAGCCGTCCCGGGAGCACCGCGTCGAGCAGTTTCACTGCCCTCAAAATCCCCTGCGCTCGCTTTGTCATCTCTCTCACCTCCAGGTCCTTGCACGGCTTGATAGCTGATCCCTTTTTAGTGCTGAGCAATACTCCATGGTCGGGATGGAGAGCAGATTATTTTCCCAGCCCCTACTGAAGAACAACCCGGTTGCTTCCAAGTTTGGGTGATTATGAATAAAACTGTTATAAACATTTGTGTGTAACAGGTTTCTGTGCGGATGTGTTTTCATCTCCTTTGGGTCAATACTGTGGAGCATGATGGCTGAGTCATATATGGTAAGAGTATGTTGAGTCTTGCAAAAAAACACCAAACGGTCTTCCACAGGGGCTGCACGTCTTGCATTCATTCCCACCTGCAGCGGGTGAGGGACGGTGTTGCTGCGCATCCTCAGGGTCACCACTAGGGGTCGTCAGTCGTCCAGATTTGGGCCATTCTAATTGGCGTGTGTCAGCACCTTGTTCCTATTTGCGTTTTCCTGAGGACATGCTACGTGGAGCATCTTCTCATCTGCTTATTTGCTATCTGCATATCTTCGTTGGTGAGGTGCCGGTTAAGGTCTCTGGTCCATTTTTTCATTGGGTTGTTGGTTTTCTTACTGTTGAGCTTCTAGAGTTCAGTGCACATTTTGGATCACAGTCCTTTATCACACACATACACGAAGTCAGTCAAGGTCCCAGTAGACAGCAGATAAGACACTGCCTCCCACAGCTCCATGACAATGACATCCTGAAGGGACTGGGAAAGCAGATCCGTGAGGACGCATCTGCCAATGACACAGGCCTTCCCTGAGGACATGAGTGTGGCATTGAAATGGCTTTTGCTGAGACAAGTAAGAGCTGCAAAATGATGAGCTGACAAGTTTCTGACCGGCCGTCTGGGACTGCCCACAGCCAGCCGTATAGCTCACGGCACAGGCCCGAGGGCTCACTCACATTCGCCCGTTTATTTTGCACAAGACTCCACAATGTAGGTAATATTTTTTAAATGCAGAGATGAGTTGAGAGGTTAAAAAACGTGCCCAAGGGCACACAGGTAGTAAGCGGTGAGGTTCAGCCCGACTTGTGTCTATGGGGTCCCAAAGGAATATTTCACACCCAGCATGGGCCTCTCTGGATGGAACTGAACTAAGCAATGGGAACGCGGCTAACAGTCTTACACTCAAGGTCTCCAAGGGCGAGTCCTCCCATTCTAGAGATTTCCAGGGAGGAGAGGGCGCTCCCTAACCCGGAGGTCAGCCCAGTCTCCCCCCTCCCCTGGCCCCCCCAGGGAAAGGGAGGGAGCACCGGCTGCAGGGGGATGGAAACCAGCAGCCTGCAGTCCCCGAGGCCCAGGCCCAGCCCAGCGCTGACCTTGGCCTCTGGGCCGAGGTGCCATTCACAGCTCATCTTCCTGCTCGGCTCTGCGGGCGATGCGCTGTCCACGCACGCGGTGCTGAAAGCGCTGGCTGAGCTGCCGCTGCCGCTCAGCCTGCCCACGGAGCTCGGCGTCTCCGGGGATAGTGGACCTCTCTGGGCCGCCGCGCCTACTCCTTCGTGCAGGAGCTGTGCGCCTAGGCCACAGGGCTCGCTGTGGCCCAACTGAAGGCGGAGCACAGCCTGGCCCTGCGCCAGCCCCTGCGCGCTCCTCTGTGGACACCGCCCGGGACCCACCGCCTGCGGGCACCCTTCTGGCCGCCTCGTCCGTGGCCGTCATGTTGGGGCAGAAGCACCAGCTGGAGGCGGGAGGACGAGCCGGAGCCTGCATGTGTTTGCATTGCTCTGGTGACTGCTCCACGCTCCAGGCGTCCGCTTTTTTAGTATCATCAAAACTCGTCATCTTTAGCCCCATGACCAGCTAGACAGAACATGCGTCGTGGGATTTAGTGCAAATGTAAAAGAGAGGCCTGGCCCTTCAACATTAATGAAGCATTTCAGGAGAAATACACACACCAACTGCAGGCTTCACCACACGTGGGAAAACAAAGTTAAACGCGATAAAACATTCCATTTGCTTCAGAAGTTACTTATCATGGTCCCTATAAAGACAATTACTCAGGGCCAGTGATGCAGGAAAGTACAAAACATCTAATTTTTTCCAGAATGATTTTAAAACTCCAAAGATTAATTACTACAATTTCTATCTTTAAGGGTATTAAAGCTACACTTTCATAGTAAGTATGGCATCATTGATAAAAACCTGCTTGATTTTGCAACAGACTAAAATGGTTGTCATGAACAGTTTTATTTTTCTTTTGGTGTTGATTTGTGAGCATGATTTAAGATGAAAAAAAAAAAAGGCGTGAATAACAACTCCTTAAAAAGGTGCAGCACCCAATTCAGATATTTTGTACTGATTTTAAAATGCTATTAAAATGTTCAGTTTTTTAAAAACGTTTGCGAAAGTACGGAACCAAGGAAGAAAAACGCTGACATACATTATCTTGAGTTTTAAAAATTAAACCTTTAAAAATCAAGGTATATAAACTTTTTCTGGTTAAGTCAAAAAACATCAACTAAGGAGACAAGGCTTGTAATGAGAAACAGCTGTCCTCCCCACTTCGCTGTATATTCTCTAGTCTAGCGGCAGCTCTACCCACTCTTAAGTCTCGCTACTCCCCAGCTGAGGTCAGTGGAGTACAGTTGGCGAGTGTGGTTGGAAGAGCTGGAAGGAATCAAATAGCCTCGCTGCTCCAAACTACCCCTCTTGTTAATCATCCAAACAAGAGCACCAGGGTCCCCTTCAAGCTTCTTTGGCCACAATGAAGCTCAGAACACCCCTCAGACATCTTCCCGTGTGGAAGGCTTCCTTGCACATTCTCAGCTGTAGTTGTTTCCTTCATTTCCAGTAATACTTTTTCTCTTTCAGCAATTCCTCCACAATTTAATACAAAGAAAGGGTTCCCCAAAATATATACACATTTTAAGAAGGAAACCCTGTATTAAAATTGTAATATTTTATACTGATAGCAAAAGATGACTATAAGTCACATTTGACTTCTGCAACTACAAGAGGTGCTCAACGTGGCTACCATCAGTGTCCAGACACTTCTGATGACGGTGAACTACCGCTTAAGCAACGCTGACCAGTGTCCACTTGTATCGCTGTGCAAGCCATTTCAGTTTACCCTGTGTCTCAGACTAACATGAATGCGTGCACGTCTTAGGCGTGTTGGAGGTTCTGTTGAGCACTCACACCTCCGTTGTCATACTTCCACAACATTCTTGAGTTTCAAATACCACTTCAAAATGGTCCTGTGCTCCTCAAACAACAGCCATGCTTCTGCCATTTTCTTAGACTGTCCTGCCTGTCACGGGGTGATTTGATTACCATCTTTGAGTGAATACGACACATTGTGACTGTAATTCAGCTTTGAAAAGTAATACGTAGATAGCATCTCTTAAAAATGTGTAGACATTTTTTTGGCACCACTGGTATGTCCCTACTTACATGGGTTTAGTCTTATTTCCTTTCCCAAACTGTCTTCTCAGTCACGCCATTAGATTTTAAGCAGGTGGCCCCTGGAGGTCACTGCCACACTCCTCCTTCTCAAAACAGTACAATTAATACCCACCAAAGAAACAACAGATGCACTATACGTTTTATTTATAAGGCTGGAACAAAGAATGTTTTTTATTTAAATTAACTGATAAAATAGGGAGAACAGCATAGAAGTGGGCCTATTTACAATACACAATTGTAATGAAAGAAGGTCAGTTTTTATCCCAAATAGGAATAATGACATATACAAAGTGATCATTTTAAAAACATTGATCTAAATCTTTTATATTCATGGACCTTTTTTTTTTTTCTTGAGGAAGATTGACATTTATTCTTTGGCATCATTTAAAATAACTTCTTCTTGGGTTGTTACCCAAGAGAGTGCTTACAAATGCCTAAGATGGATGTGTAAGAATGCATTCTGACGGGTCAATTTTGAGTATCGTTTAACTATGCCTTGGTGACAGCCACTCCAAAAGCAGTGTGGTGTGTGTGGGGGGCAGGGGCAGCCCGACTTGCGCTTTTTCTGCTCCTTTCCAGCTGTGTCATTTTGGTGAGGTGCACTCTCTGCACCTCATTCTTCTCATCTGTCAAATGGGAGAATTCCATGCATACCAGCAGCTGGAAGGATTAAGCGAGGTCGTAACTGCGAAGGCGCCTGTCCCAGAGCCTGGCCTGTAGGTGGCGCTCTAAAATGCTGGTTTAGAAAACATGGCAAGTAGAGGTGTGAGCATTCTGGAACATCCCTGTCTTCTCTCGTCTCATCCCCTTTCTCCAGTCAGGGACCATTCATGAGAAGACAAAGTATTTAAGGAACTGAAGACTGAGTTTCAATAAATTACAGTTAGAAGTCTAGTTCTTGTCAACTATGTTGTATACCACTTGGGTGGCTTTTATTGTTTAAGTAAGCCATTTGGTCCTCTTTCCTTTGAAAGGCAACTTCTGTTTCTTAAGGTCCACCTCTGCGTTATGCATCTCCTTCCTGAAACCCTTTTAGTTTAAAAGAAAGTTTCTTTTCAGATTTGCCCTTTCTAAGAGGTAGGGTATTTACCCTATACTGTAGCAATAGAATTGTACTTGCTTTGAACAAAAAGAATTTGTTTGTATTAAAGTTGATCCCTTTGGCCGAGCTTTTTAAAAAGCAAACGCATGTGCAATTACATAATTCTTATTCAATGACCCACTTAGTCTTTTTCTTGTCTCCAGTCCTTAAAATCTTCCTTTGGAATATTGCTTTGTAGTAGCTAATGGGGGAACCTAGTAGCTCACATCACACCCGTCACCTGAAACACTGGCACCTCTACAAAATAATCCAAGTGTGATCCTTTAGAACTAAATGAAAAGTCAGATTTGTCCATGGAAGCTTAGGGATGACACGGCAGCAGGCAAAACGTTGTTCTTCGCTAAATGGACCTCAACAGCTCAGGACAGCGTGGCCCAGAATTCAGGGGCTTGAGTTCAAGTTCCTGCTCAGCAGCCACTCATCCTCGTTACTCTCAGTACATCTCCATCGTCCCTGGGCCCCGGCGCCCTGGGACACACCACGAGGTGGGGACACAGCAGACGGTCTCAGGGGCCCTGCTTCAGTTCAGACCCCCTGTGGTTCTCAATCTTCCTGTAGCCTCAGCAGCATGAGGTTCTGAAGGCTCCGCTCGTCCCCAAAACCGGCAGGAGTCTCCCTCAGACGTGCCGTCCAGTCAGGAAAAAGAGCGGGCGGTCCTCCTTGGCGTTGGCGGTCTGGAACTCGTCACGCAGTCGGAACTGCCACTCATCTTCCAGCTCCAGGCGGACGACCGTCTGGCGGAGCGAGTTCCGGTCCTGACAGATCACGCACAAGGTCGCACCTGCATGGACAAGGGCAGAGGCGTGTGACGAAAAACAGGGGGTGCCATTCAAAGCACACCTATTGCCTGGATTCTACTTGCAATCATGAAATACGACACTGCTTGGGAGGGAGGGACCAGGTGCTCAAGTGCCCTCTTGCTTCCTTTGGAATGCTTCGTAATCGGAGCAAGACGGACACTGCGGCTGTGACTGGCAGGCGAGACAGCACGGAGGCAGAAGAAATGCGTCAAAAGTGAACAGAGGAGAACTGGAAGGAGACACTGGCCTGATCGCAAGCCACGCTTTCTCAGCTTCAGTGTGAGCACCTGCCCGACCCCACCTCCCCACCTAACCTCCCCTTCTTCTTCACCCAAGCCGCCCACCCATCCAGCCCACCGCAGGCCCCGACCTCCCCAGCTGCCCTGCCACGTGAATTCTGCCTCCTCTTGGCTCCTAGCATAACCACGACATCATTCATGTTTGCTTATTCATTCATCCTGTTGGTCTGCCTGCCTGCCTGCCTGCCTGCCTGCCTACCTGCCTGCCTTCCTTCCTTCCTTCCTTCCCACCTACCTACCTTCCTACCTACCTACCTACCTTCCTTCTTACCTACCTTCCTTCCTTCCTTCCTTCCTACCTACCTACCTTTCTACCTACCTACCTACCTTCCCACCTACCTACCTACCTACCTACCTACCTTCCTACCTACCTACCTACCTTCCTTCCTACCTACCTTCCCACCTACCTACCTACCTACCTACCTTCCTACCTGCCTACCTTCCTACCTTGATACCTACCTTCCCACCTACCTACCTTTCCTTCCTACCTACCTACCTACCTACCTTCCTATCTACCTACCTTCCTTCCTTCCTACCTACCTACCTACCTACATGTCCCATTAGACAAAATGTTTCCCAAGCTCAGAGTGAAGACCAAGGAAAAGTGCAGATCAATTAGGGATCCCAGCTGGAAGGGAAATAATTTTTTTAAGTCACAGGGAATGAATGTCATTTTGTAGCACGAAAAGCTACAGGAGAAGGAAGAGAATAAAATTCAAAAGCACGCAAGCACCCCATGACGGGGAGGAAGAACTCATTTACCAGGAGGAAGACACGTCTGAGGGGAGTTGGGGCTGATGCTGAGGATTTGTACTGGAGAGGACCATGTTGAAAATATCTGCTCTCTGAGCCTAAAAGAAAAGGGGCGTGTCTCGTCCCTACCCAGACAGGTGTGGGGAAGAGAGCTACCCTGAGATCCCATCCCAGCTTCCTCATACAGTCCTGGAGGGTTGGGGCAGTCCCAGTCCCTCTCTGAGAACCAGTTTATCGATTGGCAAAGGAGAACTAGGACCAGAAGTCACCTCCTCAGAGGTGCCAGATGACGACAGACATACAGGTAAGAGTAGGCATGGGAAGTTACCTTTCAGAAAATGAAACTTTTTCAAGAAGCTAGCTCCCACAAAAGAGTCACAGAGGTAGAGCAGGAGTCCGCTGAACATGAAGTCAGAGCAGCTGATGTTTAAGGAGTGGGGTCTGGAGCTCACATAACACACAGAGATCTGAAAAACAAGGACACCAAGAGCAAACATCGTTTCCCACGAAACACGCGGCCACGCTGCACTGGGGCTTTGAGCCTGTGAACGCCCACGCTCGGGCAGGCTTAACATTTTGGGGACCAGAAACAGCATTTTCGTGTTATTTGCAGTAGCCTACAAATCAAGTCCAAGAGCTCTGTCAGATTGAGCTATTCATCAATTCACGTAAGAATCGGAAATGTTTTGGTATCAAAAAAAGGGGCTTGGTGCCTAAACCACTGAACTTCTCTGCAGTCTTGAGGTTTTCAGCTGTAAAGTAGGGTTGACACCTGAGTTATAATTCCAAGTACTGGGCTCCAGCACCCACATGTGAGGAATTTCCTGGGCGTACAGACCTGGCAGGGTCCCCTCGGAGTTACCTGGGGTCCCAGGTTAAGGTAGCAGTCCACCAGCAGCACCGGGTGGCCGTGGCTCTTCAGGGAGAGCGGGAAGAAGTGATGGCTGTGGTGCTGCAGAAACTTCTCCAGCAGGAGGTGCGCGGGGGCCGCGAGGAACGTGTGCTTGCTGTCCGGGGCGCAGATGTACTGGGCCGGCAGGACGGCCACCGGGCTGTCCGACACCTGCGTGGGGAGCGATGCATGTCAGCCGCTTCCCGCCACCCTGAGCAGGCGAGGCCTTCCCGGGGCATCCAGGCCGCATGGGGGCCCGGGGGTGGGGAGGATGGAGTGGCCCCGCCACGGAAGGCTGTCCCAGGGTAGTGCTGAGGGCTGAGGACACACACTTCCATGGTAAAATTCTCTGCGAAGGAACACTGGGTTTTGTCAGTGAGACACGTGAAAACAGATCCATGTGATCGGCAAGGATTGCTGACATGGATCATTCCACGCAGAACACTGGCTCCCTGGCCTAGAGCAGGGGTCTCCAAACTATGGCCCTCTCATCCGGCCCGTGGAGACCTTTTTATCTGAATAAAATAATATTAAATAAATAATTAAAAACAACATCTATGCTTTGATTCTTTTTTATTTGGACCTCGAGTGTATAGTCGGCCCCCAAAACTGCTGTTTGATAGTTAATGCGACCCGTGGGCTAAAAAGTTTGGAGACCCCTGAACTAGAGAAAAATAAGAGAACCGATGGACCTTGGGAACTCTTCCCCAAACCCAGGGATGCAGCCCTCTCAGCCCTCTCAGCCCCCCTGGCCCCCAGAACCTATCTACTCCCTGCCCACCTCACTGCCCATTCTTTCGACTGCCCCCCCATTGAGCCCTCATATCTTCCCTGTGGCAGCCAGGGAGACATAAGAGAACGAATGTAAAGAAAACGAATGTAAAGAAAATGAACGCAATCCTCCGTGGGACATCTTTAATGTTTTCTCATCATTCCTCGAGAGAAGTCTAGAATGTTCCCGTGGCTGACACATCCCTGCCTCCTCCTCCAGCTCACGTCTGCCACTCTGCCTGACCACACTCAGCAGCCCGAGGGGCAGACCCAGCGGGCACGCGGTCCACCCACCTTGGACGTGATGTGGAAGGCCCGGCGCCCGCCCACCGCAATCTGCTTCTTCATCACGCTGAAGCGGTTGAAGCGGCAGAGGAGGAGGCCGGCGCTGTGCACCCGCAGGTTGAAGTCCACGTCGTCGCACAGGAACCTGCTCAGAACCAGAGGAGGGCCCGGTGGGGCCGATGGCGCCCGACGCAGCTCACGCCCCACCAGCACCCATGTGCCGTGTGCGCCCCGGTCCTGGGGCTACGGACGGGGAGTGGGCTCATCCCTGCCACACAGACCTTCCTCTAGGGAGGCACAGATGGCAAAACAAACAGGGAGAACAGGACAAGCTGTGACGCGTCGGCACCCGGGATGGCAGGGTAGCCTCCGGCGTAAACTACAGACGGACGGCCATCTGCTGACCATACGCTCCGTGCCAGGCATGGCGCGAGCACTTCACTAACACCCTTTCATCTCTCTGCTCGAAAGACAACAGCAAGCCTGCCAGGGCGAGAAGGGAGCCACTTTGTATGGCCGCGGAGAACGTGGCTCAGGGACGGGGTGTCACCCGCCTATGCCGCAAAGCTGCTAAGTGGCAGGACTCAGATTGCTGGCAGGTAGGTCGCTGTGGCTCCAAAATCCACATGCCTGCATGGGCCACCGCGGGTGTGTGCCCGCTGCCTGGCACGTGAGGGTATGCGATGAGCGTTAGTGACTGGGTCAGTCTGCAGATGGGAGCACTTCGGTGGCCAGACACGTAGAGAGCCACATAGGAAAATGACTACAGTTTTCTTCAGTGCCAACGCTCTAAAAAGCCATGTGTTCCGAGAGGGAGCCAAAAGAGCAAGGAAAGCACATAGCACAACGTTAAGTCGCTAAATACAGAATCATGTGAATTCAGGGAGGAAGTTGAATGATCTTATGCAAATCTCCCACAGAATTATACAACAGAAATACACACACACACACAAAGTGAGGGCTGAAGGCAGGGGCGGGGCCACGTCCCTGGGCAGGAAGCCCCGGTTCCCTCGGCCCTGCCACGCACGGGAGACGCGGCCCGGGGGGGCTCGGGGGCCGCGGTGGGGCGGGAGCTCACCGGTTCTGGTTGTACTGCACGTTCTGGGTCAGGTCCACATTGAGAACGATGAAGTCGTGCACGTGGCAGCGGGAGAAGGGCTGGCGCGCCTGCTGGCTCCCGGCCTTGCTGGACCACTTCCGCAGGCCGATCAGGGCATAGTGCGTGATGTTGGGAGACGCCTCGATGTGCTGCATGATGTGCTTCAAAGACACGTTCCTCTCCGACCAGGAAAACTCTCTGCTTGAAGGAGGGAGAGGGACACCTCTGGGTTGACAGGCAAACAAGGAGCAAGGTGCAGACGGAACCCCTCACAACCATGACCGACAGCCAGGCGCCAGGCTGAGCACGTCAAATTCATCATCGTTTATCCTCACAGCAGTCCTATGACATGGGCACAGAATCCCCGTTTCACAGACGAGGAAGGAGCAGCTCCGGGACAACCTGCCCAGTGTCACTCCACAGAGCCTAGCTTCAGCAGCCGGGTCCCAAAGCCCACAGGGGTGCCGGCAGGCCAAGCCACCTGCATTTCCAGTTTGCAGATCTGTAGATAAGGGGAGGCCTTCCACTGTGAATTCCAAATGAGAGAGTGGGGAGGAAGGAGGCAGCATGTGAAGACCAGCCACTCCCAGGACGGGGTTGGAGTCTGTGAGGACACAGACGATGGGACACCTGATGACTGGAGAGGCAGAGTGGCAGGGCAACTTCAGGACTAGGAGTTGGGGTGCGAGTTCTGTCCCCGGTGGCCCAGGCCAGTGGCTCAGCTGTCCCGGATCTCAGCTCTCTTTTCCCCACCCGAGAGGCATACGCTCAACTCTCCAAGGCCCCGCCCCCACCCAGCCTCTGCCATTCCAGGGCACTAACTGCTGCCTCAGCACATTTCCCATTCTCTTCCCCAACTCAGCCCTCGGCCAAAGGTCTCTCAAAAAACCTGGCAAAAGTAATCTGAAGTCATCGGGGGAGCTTTTGGTGGAAACACGGACACAGCAGAATCACAGCATCACGAGGGAGGCTGTTATGAACGCTGTTCAGACCCCTCCGTGCTGCCTGTGCCTTCTCTGCACGGCTCTCTGCCAGCGCCCGCGTCAGACACCATTCACAGGCTGACTCACCCCCACAACAGACCCCAAGCAAAGGCATCAGTGCCCCTTTGAAAGACGAGGAAATGAGAAGCCAAAGAGTTAGCGGTTTCCCTAACGTCACACAGCAAATGAACACAGCTGGGCGCTAGGACCAGGCTGCAGGGAGGGAGACGAAACTGGAAGTCAATGGGAGGGGGCTTCCGGGGTGCTGGTGGGGGTCCCTTCCTTCTCAGGGGAGGTGGTTACATGGGCATGCTCAGTGTACACATTTCTGCGCATATATTCATATTTCATCTTCCTTTTTGCATATATTTTCTACTGACTACATATTGTGTGATTTTCTGCACATATTATATACTTCAATAAAAACTAAACTTCAAGGCAAGCTAGGAACGTGAGTCTGCCACCTCCAGGGCTCTGTCACCCCCACCAGGAGGTGTGCCCCCCACCGTGGCCTCACACGGTGGCCGAGAACTCCCCGCGGCGGCGGCAGTGGCGGCTCAGGGGGCAGCTCACCTGCCCCGCTCCCCGCCACCGTCGACGTCCACCACGTTCCACATCACGCAGGAGTCGTCAGAGATCACGATGAAAGGCCAGACGTCCTGCGGCTTGATGCCCAGCTCCTCCTGCCGGTTCCGCTCCAGCTCCAGGTTGTGGTAAGACAGCTCCTTGATCAGGAAGTGGGCGGCCCCTGAAACGGGCAAGGCCACCCCGGTGTGTCCACACAGGCGACACACCGGGACAGGAGCCCCACCCAGAGGCAGTGGGGGCGCGCGCGAGGCCCTACCCCACGCAGCCGCTCAGGGTGGCCCTGCTCTGCCCCACTCGCCCACTCGCTTCGGGCAGCAGACGTGGGAGAGGCAATTCTAGGGAGGAGCGCACTCCTCTCCGGTTTGCAAGCACAGGCGTCTGCTTAGACTTCGCTTTTCCGACGTGAACTGAGAACACGAATCACCTCCGTAACCAAACCGCGAAGGAAAGAGAACATTCAGACAAACCCGAATAGCTTTGGGAGTCCCAGAGCCTGAGGAAAGGGTTTGCAACTCCTTCGTCTCCAGAACCCTCTCTCTAGCCTCCGCCCGCAGACCCCGCATGGCGTGGGGCACGCTGGCGGTCCCTACCCACTCCGGCGCTGTTGAAGACGCTGGGGAGCACCAGCATGATGTGGTTGGGCCAGTACTTCTTATACACGGCCATTTCGTACTCCTTCACCACCAGCACGTGCAGGTGGCTGGCGCCGTCCATGGCGTGGTACAGGTTGAAGAGTCCGTGTTCGTGACGGCCGGTGGTCGGGGTGAACGTCGGGCTCTTTATATGTTCGTGACTCTGGAGAGAGGCACAGGGAGGGACAGTGTTGGTAAACACAGTCACCCTGGCTCCCCTGCCTTTGAAGTGACTTTGCAGCAGCCCCTTCCATCCAAAGGTGGACTCGATTTCCACACTCCTTCAACGTGGCTTCACCTGGGGGCTTGCTTTTACCGAGAAAATGCAGTAAAAAGTGAGGGGGTGCCAGTTCTGAGCCTGGCGGCAAGAGGACTGAGCATTCTGCCCACCCTCAGAGCCTCCCGGCTGAGCCGGCTACAGGAGGAGAGGTGGCAGGCAGCAATGACGGGCAGCAGCGATAGGCATCCCCCTGAGCTCAGCCACCTGAGCCCTGCCAGCCCCCGGCTGACCTGGTAGCTGACAGCAGACACGTGAGTGAGCACAGCCATGCCCAGGATACCCACCCAGCTGGACGGGGCCCAAACCGCTCGCCCACAGGATCAGACGGCACGCAAATGCCCATTTGAGAATGGTTTGTTAAGCAACCTGAGCTAACTGGACCCCTGTTCATTTTCCTGTCATCTTAGCACCTGATGTTGTTCTCAGCATCTTAGCATCTAAGACGGTTCTGTATGACTAAATTCCCCCGGTCACGTACCCACAGAGCCTAGCTATTTATACACGCAGGCTGGGGGTCTCTATATAGAGAGCGATGCTTTCCTCACCCCAGGTTCCTGGGGCTGAGCTGAGGCTTCCGCTCCCTCAGAAGTGCTCAAAGCACCGGCTACAAGGCTGTGAGGCAGGTTGTGCTCATTGCCTGGTCTGACTGGGACTGGCAGGAAAAGGGAGGAACCCTTGATGGCTGCAACGCCCGACCCCAGCCCACGGGGTAGGAGACACCGTGTACCAAAGGCTTCTTCGGTGCTTTACAAATGTTTCCAGTGCTCGTAACAGGCTGCTGGGTCTGAAAGGCCAGCACCAACTCTACAGCTGTCTGACCTTCTGGAGAAGGAAAAGTAGCTTTTACACAAGGTCCCCGGTGGCTGGGGCTCGTTAAAGGACAGGAAGGGAGCCGAGACTGTCAGGATGGAACTGTCCCAGCAAACGCCCCCACGAGGAGCCCGTCTGTAAGACTGTGGTCACTGAGGCGATGCAGTAATAATGTCTTCACAAGAGGAAAATTACCCTTTAGAAATATACACTGAAATACTTATGGGTGAATTGATACAATCTCTGGGATTCGCTTCCAAATCATACAGAGAGGCAGAGGCAAGAAGGACGGACGAAACAAGGCCGGGCATCAGTTCATAATCGTGGCAGTGGCGTAACGGGCCCTGCAGGAGACATACTATTCCACCCCCTCAGCCTGTTCAGATGTCCTGTCACAGAGGAAATGAAAGGAAACACAGTGGAAGCGATGAACATCTTTCTCAGCACCTGTATCTTCCAGGCACTGTGCTGGGGCCTTCAGTCGGTTAGTCCAATAATTCTCACCACTAGATTTTGTAAGATTCATTATTGCCCAAGTTTTCAGCTGAGAAAACTCAGGCTCAGACTTATGAAGTGGCAAGTTCAAATAGCACCGTTAGTAAAGGGTGGGGCAAGGCTCAAACCCGACTCTAAGTGACCGCAAAGCCCTGTGCTCCCCAGCCTCCTCCAAGTTCAGTCACTGCAGTGGTCTCTCCACCCCGCCCCACGTGCCCTCGACTCATCGGGCAGCTCTGGCCTCTAGGTCCCCAGCTCAGCGGTCACTTGCTGGAGTGACCCGCTGGACCCCATGCCAGTACCTGGTCTGTGACGAGGGGCAGCCGCATGCTCTCCAGCTGGCCTCCTGGTTGGCTGAAGACAAAGTGATGCTCCTTGGACTTGGGGATGATGAAATGGAGCTGGACTTCCTCTCCTAGCATGGAGTAAGAGAAGGCAAAGGCGTGCAGGGTGGACTCATAGAGCTGAGGTGCAAGGGGGAAAGGACAGAGCTTGTCATCAGAGTCGGGCGTCACTGCCCAGAAGAGCCCAGGCCCACCACGGCTGGGACGACACAGCACGGGAAGCCCACAGGCTGACGCCCGTACAAAGTGTGGGCCCCAGGCCTTGCTGGAGGCCACACCCCCTCAGCGGCTCCCACCCCCAGTTCCGATCACGCTTCACCCACAGATGCCGCACCCACTGTGGATCTGGCCGGGAGCGCCAGATTATCTACTGAAGTATTCACGCTGCAGATCACACTTCCGGTTCTAACAAATGTGTGGCAGCATATTAATAAAAGAGTGAGAACTGCATACACTTGCACGCTTCTGTCCCCTTGCTGTGTCCAGCGCCCTCCTGCCCCCTTTGTATTATAATCAACAGTCGTATGAAGCAGGCACTGTCATCATGCCCACTTTACGGAGGTGGAGCCTGACATGCAGAGGTCGTGGCTCCCTCCTGACCCCAGGTCTAGCCTCACCTGCGGTCACTTTGTCTGAAGAGCCCTCCCCTCACGCCGCATCCACGCCAGCCTGGCTCTGCCCACAGCATGTGCTGCCTCCTTCAGACCTCAGCCCGGGTACCCACAGAGGGGCCTTGCAGCTAGGGAAGGGCTTTGGGGGGACATGGCCCCGGACACACCGGCTTTCGACTCCTGCTGGGGCCCCCCTAGAGCCCCAAAGCCCCTGAGAAGCAGAGACGAGGGGACAGGTTTTGACGTGGGAGGGAGCACAGGGAGACAGAGCTGAGGAAATCTGGTCCCGGGAGCCTTGAGAGGCGAGGGAAAGAGGACGGACCACCGAGCAGAGGCCCGGGAATGCCAGCAGGGAGCTAGCGTGAGCCCCTCCACGCTCCTGTGTGGCTCGGGGTCAAGTCCCCTGAGCTGTGGTCCCCAGGCCTGAGCACAGGATCACTCCTCCCTCTTCCCCACTCCGTCCTTCCACTAATGTAGTCGCTAAAGTGACCAGTGACTGCAGCCCCTGCGTCTGAACTTCAAAATCCAGACAATGTTTTCACTTACATTTTTCTCTGCCTGAAAGAAAATCTACCCCCCAAGGGGGTGGGGCGGGGAGGCGGGTATCAAGAGAGCTTATCTGAAGGAAATGTGATTTCTGATGGTTTTTAATCCTTTAAAAATCATTTCACATGTATTTTCTCATTTTGTATACAATAAAATTATAGACAATTTTTAAAATTGGTGCTAAAACAAGACAAGCGCTACTTCATCAGTAGCACAAGCAGAGCCACTGTCTGCTGCTCCCTCTGCAAAAGGGACAGAGCCAGGCCCGGCCGCCTCGGGCCTCCTGGAGGCGCTGAGGACAGGAGCCCCTGCACCTGTCTCCTGACCCGGGTCTGACGGGCTCCCACCAGCTCCGGCTGCCCCTTCTCCCCTTTCCCTTGCTTGGGTCTGACATGAAATGCTGGGCGTAAAATCCTACCGTCTACTTGTTTCTTAATAACCAGCCCACAGGCCCTCTGTTAACCTCCGAAGGGCTATTAAGAGACTATTCCAAATGCACTCTGCCCACATCAGGGCCCTGCTGGCAGTCCCCACAGCACAGAGGCCTTTTGGGGTCTGGTCTCCACCCCACCTTCCTCTCCTGGGACCACCCACCGCTAGCACATCACACTGCAGCAACACCTGACTAAACCCACTGCTAATTCCCCCAAGACCCCAGGTCTCCCCTCTGTTCCACATGCTGTTCCCTCTCCTTCTATCTGCCTTGGCCCCTTGACAGACTCTCATTGATTCTTCAAAATCCTCTCCTCTGCTCCCGCCCCAGACAGCGTCTTCAGGTATAAAACGGGAAAAATGCAGCTGCCTCATGGGGTTTTAGTGAGAATCAAATTAGAAACTAGACGGGACAGTTTCCTAACCAGTGCACCTTGCACGATTACAGGTGTGGCTTGAACACACACTTCCTCAGGTGACCCGCCAGCTCCTGGGACAGTCAGAGCCCTAGGTCAGTAGCCGCCTTCTGCATTTTACCCAGTGCCCAGGGCAAATGACAGTTCCTACCACACAGAAAGGTTGGGAAGTACTGCGATATAAAAAGTGCCTAGCACACTGTCTGGCGTGTAGTAGGTGCTCAATAAGTGCAGCGTCTTCTCCTTATCTATGTAATTTCTATGCTTCAGCCCTGCTGCTCTTCTCGCCATCTTCACGGTGTTCTGAAGTTAGCTTATGGGGACCTCTCCAGGTCCCTTGAGCGTGGGGTCAGAGTTCGTTCATCTCTGCGTCTGCGTGTGGCACATCATTAGCACTCAGGACTCTCTGATGCACTGAACTCCTGAAATTGCTAGGATGTCAAGAAAAGCAAGACATCTGCAGCCAGGGAACATGTCTAATCATGGGTAGCCCGGAGGCCACTGCTCTGTAGGGTCAGCAACCATTTCATAGATTATGGAAGGGAACTGAGGATGCAAGGAGACCGGGAAGCAAGGCTTCCAGCACATTCCATGTCCTGCTCCGGAATGAACACACACGGAGAACAGGGAATCCTGCACGAGCGCCGCTGGGACGTGGGCCAGCGTCCCCGCCTACCTGGTAGCGGGGGTGGAAGCCCATGTACTGGTGACACTGCTCACAGTGGTGGTACGTGTTGTACGCTGCGTACTTGGACAGCCGCATTCGTGCCGTGTGACGCCGCACATAGGGGTCCTCCGGCTTCCGGGATGTCCCTCCGTCTGCAGGAAACCCCAGCATTACAGAGCAGCGGGAGGAAGAACTCATATCCTTTCCCCCGTCGACTCGGATGGAAACGCACAGAAACACCATCACAGGAGTCTGAGGATGGCCTCTAACCTGCCTGGGCCCTGACGGGACTTGGGGGTCACACAGCATCTTACTCACGGGCCCATGAATGTTTTATCAACACACAGTCAAGGATCTGCTACATGACTATGTGAATCGATTGCCAACGTAATACGCAAATACTGTAATGCAGATGAATTGTCCCTATTTTTTTCAGGTGGCTTAGCAGGATTAAGGTTTTAGGGGGTGCTGGGGTAGCTCAGCAGTTTGAGGGCTTGCCTTGCAATCACGAGGTCCGGGGTTTGATTCCCGGCCCCGGCCTGTGCAAACCCACATGCTGAACTGCGGTGCAACTGGTAACCACTGGGACAGCTCAGTGGTGAAGGTTCCCACCTCCCATGTGGGAAGCCCCCGATCTGGTCCCTGCTCCTTGTGGTCCCACATCCACCTGACATGGGATGAAACCACGTCACAACCAATGATGTGCAACTGTGGAGACTGCTCTGAGCCCTCCCTCTTTTCTCTCTCTCCTTCTCTCAAAAACAATAAAATAAATCTTAAAAAAAATTAAAAAAAAGATTTTAGCACTAGACTTAGAGACTCGTCCATGTGAAAGACCCTGCAGTGGAAGTGACCTGTTCTAAGAATCATGAAGATAAAATTATTCATCTGACAAGGAGACTGGTGAGCATTCTCCTCTCACATGGCAGTCACCAAACGTCCCTGGTCACCGCTTATCATCACACAAGCCACTACGATTCTATGTTTGCGGATGGTGACCCCAAAACACTGCAGGGTCATAATACTGGGAAAGACAGCAGTCCCTGAAAAAGGACAGAGAAAACAAGAGACGGAGGAAGGAGAGGGACGGAAATACATGCATCTTGTTACCACAGTCCAAGTTTATAAACCTGTCGTTTATTGTCCACTAACCAGCACCTTCAGAATATTCTCACCCTGACGAACACTACGTGTCCTCGTCATTATCAGCACCTACGGAGCAGAAAGTCTTCCTTCATGGTTCCATGAAGAGCCCTGCCTTGTCCTTGTCCAGTGAGGGGGTGACCTCAGCTCTCTCCTGGGCACCACTGGTTAATTCGCCACCACCAGATCATTAAGCTCATCACCAATAAAATCTGGCTATTCCTTTAAGAGGCTGCTCTCAGGTACTGTGGAAGATGATGAAACGAGACATTTAAAAGTCTGACCTTCGCTCTTTACGCCCGGATGGTGTGAACAGATCAGGCTGGCGTCCTCATACTTCGGGTCGTGAATAATGTAGTCAAAAGGCAACTTCTTGAAGAGCTCCAGGTCTGGCCAGGGGTCACTGAGCTGGAGGT
The DNA here is from genome assembly GCA_004027555.1 of Craseonycteris thonglongyai. Taxonomy (NCBI): domain Eukaryota; kingdom Metazoa; phylum Chordata; class Mammalia; order Chiroptera; family Craseonycteridae; genus Craseonycteris; species Craseonycteris thonglongyai. Next base: position 89,592 of record PVKE010001114.1, read on the forward strand.
AATGCCAATCGGATTCTTCTCTGAGGTCTACAGGATTGGGAGAAGCACAGATACGTGACAAAATAAAACGTGAGAATGATTCATTCTACACGTGCACAAGGCTGATGCTGGGAGTGGAACGGTCACTGGACCTGTGGGCTGCTGGGAGAGCGCCACCAGACGCTGAAGACTCCTGACACATCCCACGCTCAGGATCGTTCTAAGGAGGCGTTCTGATCGATCCCTAGTCAGAGGAACAGCCCTGTGCTGCTTTGTATGGGATGGTTTGCTCTTCAGACCCACACTAACAGCAGGTTCCCAGCATACAAGTGCCTCCCCCACGCTGTGCTTCTCCCCAGCACCAGCCCCAAATATGCCACACTGGTTCCCCACACCCGCCGCAGCGGAACCCAACGGAATTCTCCTTGCTGCTCTTCCATCTAAGTGCTGCCAGCCACCACGGCCCTGTTCCTGTCACTGCGTCTCCGGAAAGCGTCCTCTAAGTGCTCCATCCAGCCCATTGCTTCCTCCTGAATGCCAGCCCCACTCGCGGCCCAAAGTGCACTTTTCTATCTGCCACACACCACCTTACATTATGATTGGTGTGGTCCATGGTGCTCACTAAATGCTTTTTGGTGAAAATCAGGTAAAAAAAAAAATCTAGTTGACTCAACTCCAATTATAAAGGGTGTCCCAAAATTCCCGCAAGAAGTAAATTTGTACGAAAATTGCGAATCTTGAGTGAATTTCAGGACACTCTTTATAACATTTTTTTTAAATATATTTTTTATTTATTTATTTATTTTTGGCAGGGAGAGAGAGAGATACAAGGGCTGTCTGGAAAGTATCCAGCCATGTAATAATATAAAAAATAGAGGCATGTATGGCTGGATTTTTTTTTCCTGGACAGACCTTTGTATTACACATACACACACACACACACACACATCTGCTCATGTCTATTATATTTATCTCTCCTATGTTATATACAGGGGCAGAGTACATGTTCATAAGAAGGAAAGAAGAGTGAAAGGAATGTTTATTGTGTATTTCTAGGTGCTGGGTGTTTCATATGAACAATATAATTTAATCTTTACAACACCCTGTAAAACAGCAATCATTAAGGTTTTACCAAAGAGAAAATCCAGGCAGTAAGAGAACATTTAAGAAAACGGGCTTTGAAGTTTAACAAACTGGGTTCAAACCCTAACTTTATCATTGGCACATCCAAGAGAGTGAGGAGACAGAAACACAACAGGCCTGTTTTCATCTGAAACACTGTTGACTGTCATCTGAAATATGGTTCCCACCTGTGGGGGCAGGGGGACCACAGAAAACTCAGAAGGCTGGAGAAGCCTCTTCTTTTCAAAGCGAAGACCGAGGGCTGGGTGGGCTCCCATGGTTACAAGTTTTCTCCAAAATTCAAGCGCAGTCAAGAGTATGTGAAGAATACGGCAGGACTTCCATCTTTTAAGGCTGAATAATGTTGGATCGAATGTATTTACTGCATTTTTTCTATCCCTGCATCTGCTGGTGGACATTTATACCTCCACTGACAGCATATGGTTCTCTGCATTTCCTTTTATTGTGAATAATGATGCAGTGAACATGGTAACTATGTGAGGTGATAGATACCTCTATTAGCTTGATTGTGATGATTATTTCTCAGAGTACATGGAAATCAGATCATCAAGCTCTTCACCTTGAATGGATACAATTTTTAAAAAGTGCTGTTTAGATGCAGTGCAGCCTACTGGTTCCCTTTCTTTACAATATAGACGGGATTCTTTGACAAATTTTAATCCCCAAAGCAACAAATTTTTTTGCCAGACCAAGTCTATGAGCTACTGGGAGGCGCCGAGGAAGGGGAAGTAGAGGTGCTGTTCTAAAATGAGCATAAAGTAACCGCTCAGAGGGTCTTCCCTTAACCCGGGCAAATGCTGGTCTGTGAACAAGGAGAAAAGGCTGGTCCCCGCGTATCCAGCGTTTCCATTCTGCCCCATGCTGCTGACCTCTGGGCCAGTGGCCTGATGGGTAATTCTGCTGTCTAGAGCCAGCAATCAAATGCAGCTGGGCTCCTGAACATGTCACTTAACAGGAGAATGGGTAACGCATGTCACTTACCAGGAAGAACAATGCCTGTCTCGTGGTGTTGTGTAGAGAATTAAATTGTGGTAATTTATGTAGAGTACCTAGCATAGCACTGGACACATGGAGGTACTCGGATACCAGCACTTATTTTTAGTATGGTAATTTTATCCCACAAACACCTCCCAGGCACTATCCTGATAGTGAGCAAAAGGAGCACAAGGGAAAGATCAGAGCACCCCACCAGGCCCTTGGGGTGTGTCTGATCCTTCACCTGAGCATTCCACCTAGAAAGCGAAAGACACAAAGTCCCTGGAGAAGCTGATTAAAGTTGACTCCGAGCCCCCGGGTCACCCACAGATAACTCACTGATGTTGATCTCTTCCTCATCGTAAACATCCACTTCTGTCAGCCGAATGAGCATCCTGGACAAAATGCTGAGGAACTGAAGGTACGCGCCTGTCTTCCCGATCTGTGAGGAAGTCAAAATCCCGCCAAAAGTGAGCACACACGTGTACAAGCAGGTGTGGGCTGGGGCAGCTGTCAACCGGCCACCAACTCTCATAAAGGTCCCACCGAATCAAAATGACAGCCAGCGGACGCAGAGACACGTGAGGGGAAACGTGGCCCAAAGAAACGGGACAAGCGGACAGACGGACCCCCATGAGCAGGCGGCCTGCTTACAAATCGGGGCAAATCATCTCCGGTTTATACCGACCATGCTTTCTAAGCTGCTAGACATTGGACTTTACCAGCTGCCCACTGCAGGGCCACCAGAGATCCTGCCACGGAAAGGGCAGGACTTGAACAAGGGGAGGCCACCAGCCCTAACCCCGCCCTCTGGCCCGAGCACCAGACCCCCCGGGAGCCCACGGGAGGCCACCCCACCTGCGGGGGCCCGCTGAGCAGCAGCCTGCGCGGGTGGAAGCCGTCCCCGCTGCCCTCGGCACGGCTGCCGTAGTCCATGTGGCTGGGCCGGGGCACGGTCCACTGCCGGTAGTACAGGGACTGCTCCGTGGAGGTCATGGTCTTGCTGAGCAGCGGGCGGAAGGAGCTGGCCCACACGACGGCGTGGGAGGGCAGCAGCGAGGCGGCCTTGGGCAGGCCGCTGCTGTCGGCGGCCGTGACCACGTCGTACACCAGCTTGGGCAGGAAGACCACGGGCGGCTGCTGGCAGGCCTTGGTCATGGCGCATGGGGAGGCCGGCAGCACCGGCACGCCTGCAGCGGGCACCGCCGGCGAGGAGGGCGAGCCGCAGGGGGAGAGCCGGGAGGACGAGGCGGCGGCCAGCGCCTGGATGCTCCTCTGGCTGGTCTGGAGGCCCGAGTCGGGCTGAGGGGCCAGCCCGGGGCTGTGCCTGCTGGCGACCGGTGGGCTCTGACTCGCTCGGAGCCTCTGCTTGTCGCCAGGGGCCCTGCCCTCCACTGCAGGGCCGCAGGGCTGCAGGGGTCGGGCCTGCTCTCCCTGCGAGGGCCCCCCAGTCTGAGAGGACTCACCGCAGAGTGCCGAGCCTGGGGAGAGATGAACCATCATCATGCCCCTGAAATGACCCTTCCTCCTAGCTGACAGCCGCCTGTGTCTGCAGCACAACCCTTACCTGTCCGTGACTGGGGATTTTTGTCAGTGAAATTCCACCTCTGGTGAGATATAAGCTCTTTTGTCTTATGACAAACCCAGGATCTATGTGCTGCACGCAGAGCACTGGCGACTCCCGTTAAGGTGTAAGGTATGACCTTGCTCCTCCCCCCAGATCCCCGCACACACTTCACACCGTGTCCTCGGCAGCCCCCAGCCCTAATCTGTTTCCGAACCCTCAACTTCAGCGCTCAGCCTGCGCTCACGCTTCTGTGCAGGGTGTTCTGAGGAAGGCCTCCCTGTCTGTTCATGGTGCTCAAGTCCCACGTCTGCACCAGCACAGTGGTGGCTTCCCGTTCAAACTGGCAGCGAAACTCACAGGACTCAGAAGGCTCTACTCTAAAGCTCTCATCACTTACAGCTTTTAGGAAACGCAGCCCGCATGGCAGCGGCTCAAATACGGAGTTTCTTTTGCTCCTCCCCCACGTGGACACACGTGAGTGGGGGTCACCTGAACACACAGGAGCAGCACCCTGGTCTCTCTCCTTTATGTGGGGGTACATACACCTGAAGCTGCACAGAAAGCGGGGCAGACAGGACACTGCATTTCTGTCATAGCTCTGTTGTTTCCCAGGACATGACGGAGGCGGCTCCCCAGGGAGGCCTGACAGCCCTTTACCACCCTCCCTGCTAACCACTGTGCTCACCTGTGTGCGCTCACATGTGAGGAAGACCCCACCCACCCGGCTCACTGTTACCCAGGGGCTGCATGAGATGAAGAAGAGGAGAAATCCCACTACCCCAAGGCCACCTGCACCTTCATGTCCTGAACCTCTTTGCCTGAGAACATTCCTCCACCCAGAGACCCCCTCTTCCACCTGGATACCCACCCCCTTCCACCTGGATACCCCCTCCTCCACCCGGATACCAGCCTTCTCCACTCGGCTACCCACCTCCAAGTCCGTCAGAGGTCAGCTACTCTGAAATCTGCAATGACAGTCTCCCCCTAAAACGCCTGCCTGAGATAAAACTACTCCTTTATACATGAACCTGTAACGTCCCACGTGTGAACATCTGCGCAGGAAAATACAGCAGCCCTCTCGCAATGTAACGTGGTTTACGAGGAACCATTTATCCCTTGGGAGCTGGTCCACACCTAATCTGTCTTCCATGCCCGGATTCAGCCATAGAGGTTCTCGATAAATACTTCAGATAGTGTTTCAGGGGTGCGGGTCCTGACTGCTCCCAGAGACCAGGGCGTCCCGGAGGGCAGAGCCTTTGGGCGCTGCATCCACATTCCCTGCTCCATCCACACAGTGCCGTCCGGCTCGCGGGGCCCGTGAGCCCTGCTGTGTGTCCAGCTCTCCGCCCTCAGACTCCAAGACAACACTGCACCCAGCTCCCCTCCTGCAGACTCCCCAAACCCGGGGAGCCCTGAGCAGGGTGGCCCTCTCTCTGCCACCACACGGAAAAGCGCCACAGAACCTCACCATCCTGCCCAAACTCCCACGTTCCCAGACCCCAGTCATGAACAACATTTACTGTCTAGAAGGCCCAGTTCTTCCGAGAGTCCCTTCTCTTTCCAGTGTGAGGTGAGAATAAAGGCTCTCTGTCCATTCTCTGACCTCTCGGGGACACGGTCCAACTGTGGGTTCTTTCCTGGCAGACTTACTGGACGCCTTGGAGGAGAGCGGTGAGGACGCTGAGTCCCGAGAGCCGGGCCGTTTCCTCTTCACAGGGCTCCTCTTCTCAGATGTGGAGCCTGTTTCAAGACACACACCCTGAGAACACCTCATAATCACTGTCTCTTACATTCACGCAGCGCTTCACAGTTTACAACATGTATCCACCCTATCGTCTCTCCCCATCCATCTGTCCATCTGTCCATCCACCACCTCGCCGGTGCCCACCTCCGACAGGGCAGTGATGGCACAGGAACAAGACGCAGGGTGGGTCAGTGAGGTGCTCACAGCTCAGTGGGGCCCCCGCCTGTGAGCCGCAGCTGCACGGTGGTGGGAGGGGTGCAAAGAGGGGCCCCACCAAGCCAGGGAGGCCGGGTCAGGAGACTTCCTGGAGCCGTGACCCCGTCCTGAGTCCTCAAGGGCTGACAGGGGTTTCCAGGTGAAGACAGTGGGGAGAGAGCGCAAAGCAGCAGGGAGAGCATCTGAGTGGCCCAGCGGTGACAAGTGCAGAGCACAGCCAGGGAAGAGCTAACGCTGGGCATCGCCAAGAGCAGGGGGTGCAGTGTGCGGGGCTGAAGAGTTGAGAGGAGCAAATGGAGGAACTGAACAGGTGGCTCGTGGAATGCCGGGAGTGTGGACTCATCCCACGGGCAGAAGGAAGGTGGTGGCGTTTTAATGCCAGGATCACATTCACGTTAGTGAGATTGTCACATCACTGGGGAGGTCTGTCAGCCAGGCCTTTCAATCCCTACTTGACAGACACGCATTCTGAGGTTAGGACAGTTGGCACGACCTGTCCAAAGTTACACAGGCAGCAAATGGAGGGGGAAGGGGCATCCCAGTTGTCTGACCCTACCTCCATCTCTCTAACACCCCACGCCCCACAAATACCCTGCAATTCTGTATTAATAGCTTTTTATTTTTCCTTGCTATCCTGCTGACTACAACCAAATATCTCGTGCTCTCTGATTTATGCACCCTATTAAAAATACGGTGTCGGGGGTGGGGGATGGCAGGACAGCTCAACAGGCTGAGCGCTGGCCTTGCAACTGCAAGGTCTGGGGATTGAATCCCGGCCCCGGCTCGTGCAAACCCATAGCTGAACTGTGGTGCAACTGTTAACCGCTGGGATGGCAGTGGAGGTTCTTGCTTCTCATGCACGAAACCCTTGTTTGGTTCACACCCTGCATGGCCCCACACCCACCTGTGTGGAATGAAACCATGTCACAACTAATGTACAGCTATGGAGACTGCTCTGGACCCTCCTGCCTTCTCTCTCTCTCTCTCACCTTCTCTCAAACAATGAAATAATAAAATCTTTTTAAAAATATGGTGTTGGATTTTCAAGTCTGCAAATGAACTGGCCTGTTTTCATAAGCCTCAATAATGGACACATAATATCAAGGTGGTTCACGTTGAGGGAATGAGCAAGTGAATCTTCTACCAGGCAGTAATTCCACCAACAATTAAAATGAAGCATGAACTTGAACCCTTAGAAATTGTTTTTTCTTCCTATTCAGTAAGAATTCTAGAGCTAAGAAGAACCTACTGGCATTTCCACTTCCTTACACCACCAAACAAGGGGGAAAAAGCAACATTGGAATTGAATGAGAGATGTTCTATTTCTTCCACAGGCGTATCTAGACAGCTCTTCCCCAGAGCTGCTGGCCACAAGAATGGGGGACAGCTGTCTAGACAAGCGCAGGCCACCCCAAGATTAGAAGCCGAGGCTGACCTTCCGTCACCGGCTCCTCCTCCTCATTATCTGTGCTGCTCATCTTCTCTGTGTCGCTCTCCAAGGCCTCATGGCGGGCCTCTTTCTCTGGAGGAATCTCGTTGCTCACAAAGTAAGCAGCCAGGCCCAGCTCCTGCTCCAATGCTGTCCTCACCAAGCAGGAGGAGTTTATCAGCCGCAGGTCACAGTACCTCAAAGACCTGGGGGGAAATGGAAGAAGGCATCTACCACGTGCCTTCTGCAAAGGAGCACCGTCCTCGGTGCTGAGCAGGACCCACGCCCTGCCTTCCCCATTAGGGCCCCAGGATGCGTGCAGAGGGAACAGCAAACGGCATCTCCGTGAGTCCTTCCCAACAACGGTGTAACTGGGTCTCTTGGGGCAGCTGCTACGTATTTAGCATGCGCTGCGTGTAATCGAAAGAGCACCGACTTGAGACAAAAGTGAGGCTCGGAGCCCAGCTCTGCCACTTCCTAGGGACAGAACCTGCCACAAAGGTGCAACTTCTCGAAGGCTCAGAAGTTATGCCTCTGGAGGATGGGAATAAATATTTACATTTGGGATTATACGTATAATAAATGCCAGAGACTGTGCCACTAGATGCCAGGGATATGATAGTGATCAAGTCATTGGCACATAGGAAATTAGACACATTTCACTGCCATGGGCTGGAAAACCATCACAATAAGCATAGAAACCTGATGACACAGACTGTGACTGCGCCCCCTAGAGTCCGGCAGTGGAAGGCCGGCCTGGCAAACACCCCAGCTGCGGGCAGGGCTCCTCAAAGCTCCCGCCACTCACCTTGGTAAAGATTCCCCGTGCGGGTCCATTCCACTGAAGATTAGGATGCAAGGCAGACCCTCCAACTCCAAGTAAGTCTGCGGTCTCCATTCTGCATCCTCAATTTTCTGCCACATCTGCAGATAATTAAGAAGTAAAACCTAAGGCTCCTGACTTCCCAATTAGCCCAGTTCTAGGGGGATCCTCGTGGCCTCTGCTGATTTAAAGCCCTAACACTGCATCCTTCCATAGAACAGTTCTCTGAGCTGCACGTAAGCCGGTCATGGCTTCACCACTGTGTCCCCAGCCACGGAGCACAGTGCCTGGCGTGGTGGGTCAGCTACTCTATCCTAAATGGGGTCTCACGTTTCCCACTGCGTTTCTCAATCGTGGTGCTGTGTCTTACGTTCGTAGTTCCTATTCAACTAGTGTTTCAATAATCTTTCTAACCCTTTTGCATTTTCCACCAACCACCGGTTTGGTGCGAAGCTGCAGTGGGTTGGGCCCTGTGCTAGATTTGTGGGGCTGAAATCTTTGGGGGCAGTTCCTGCCTTTTATCACCTGGCGGAGGAGCCAGGTGACAGACAAGGAACACCCACCTGGCCCCAGGTGTGGGGGAGGGGTCTTCCTGAAAGAGAAAAACACTGGATTGAGACCTGCAGGCTGACAGGCAGTAGCTAAACAAAGGAGAAGAAGGGCACCCTGGGGAGAAAGCAAAGCACCTGCAGCCCAGAAGTTTGAAACAGCAAGACAGTGTGCTCTGGGGCAGCGGCAAGGGGCCTTTACAGTTTGGTGCCTCTGGACTGAAGGGTGCAGGTAGGGGCGGAGCAAGAGAGGTGGCTGCAGGGAGGGCGGAGGTGGAGAGGCCACAGTGAAGGGCCCCGTTATGGAGTTTGTCACCGCTCCCCCTCCCCACCCTTGGTCACCACCCCTGTCCCCTGGCATGGACCACCCCTCCTTGCCCCTCCCTGCCCACAGTGCCCACCTGGAGCCGCTTCAGGAAGTGCTTCCCGATGGTGATGCCGCAGCTGGGGTTGCCCAGGATGATCTCAAAGTGCTGCTCTAGCGCCAGGCGCGCTCGCACGTGGGCCAGCCGCTCGTAGGCCACGGCCGCCAGCGGCGAGCAGGGCACCCGCAGCAGGACCATGAGCCCGTGGCCGCAGGGGCACTGCTTCGGGGCGCCGAGCAGGTTCTGCGCGATCTCCAGCGTCTCCACCGACGTGTAGTTCTTCATCCGCGAGAGGCCGCTCGCGGCCATGAGGGCGGCCGCGTAGTGCTGCACGAGGACGAACGTGCGGATCACCGCGCTGTGCAGGCGGGGGAACCTGCAAGGAACAGAGACCGGGCGGTGACGGCGGGCCCGCTGCCCCCACGGGCGCCGGGGGGCGGGGCGCCAGCGCGGGGCGGGGCGCGGGGCGGGGCGGGGCGGGGCGCTGGGCGGGGCGCCAGATGCGGGGCGGGGCGCTGGGCGGGGCGCCAGGGGCGGGGCGGGGCGCTGGGCGGGGCGCCAGGGGCGGGGCGGGGCGCTGGGCGGGGCGCCAGGGGCGGGGCGGGGCGCTGGGCGGGGCGCCACGGGCTGGGGGCGGGGCGCCGGGCGGGACGCTCGGCAGGGGGCGGTGACGGCGGCCCGCTGCCCCCACGGGCGCCGGGGGGCGGAGCGCTCGGCAGGGGGCGGGGCGCCAGGGGCTGGGCGGGGCACTGGGCAGGGCGCCCGGGACGCTGGGCGGGGCTCTCGGCAGGGGGCGGGGCGCGGCGCTCGGCAGGGGGCGGGGCGCTGGGCGGGGCCCGGGATGGGGCGCCGGCCTTTGCGCCTGTGCCAAAAGCCACCTCAGGCAGGGGCAATGCCAGGGTTGCCATTGAGTTGTGTGGCCTGTGGAAGCCGGGGGTTTGGAACCTGAAACAGAAGCCTTCCCCAGAAGTCACGTCAGAGACCGCTTTGTCATGTTCGGCTGGGAAACAAAAGGTGTGTCGTAGCTCGTGTTTCCCTAACGGCGGCTCAATACATATGTGTTCCGTGAATGAACAGATGAATGAATCAAATAAATGCCCGTTTAGTCTATCCTGGGCTGGATTTAGTTTCCCGAGGCAGGTCATGCGCCCCAGGTTCCCACTGGAAATAGGGGAACCACCAGCATACCACATACCCCAGATTTGGGGGGAATGTCCTACAGGCACGTCAGTGCACGCATTTCAAGTACGGTGAGTTAACAGAAATGTAACTAAATATGATTTTGTTTCCAGTGAATTACAAGTCAGAACACATCCAGTCAAACCAGGAATCCCAGTATTTTGCTTCCGAAGCCGTGGATACCATAGGCATCTCCACACTAAGGTGGTGACGCCTCCCATGACCACACCCATGGCTGGAGCACCTGGGTCATGGCGTCTCTCAGCAGGAGTGGACAAACTGACACCCCGTTTATACACGATGCAGTCAGTTTATTTTGCTGGAATGAATCCCCAGACTCGGTGCCTTTGGAAGCAAAGATAAAATAAAATGCTTGACCTACAAAGATGGGAACCTTACCATGGCCATGCCACCCCATGAGTTCTACAGGGCAGCTGGCTCGCCTCCCAACGGGTTCTCTGATGTCTTGTCCTACCCATCGTTCGTCTCCTTGCCTCCTTTCTCCTTAGCCCACAACCTTATGGGTTCTACACACTAGAGAGTTAGCTAAGCCAGCTGCCATCCCCCGTGCTGTCTCAGGAAGGCTCAACTGGTCCGCAGACTCAGGGGCCTAAGGACAGCTTTGCTCTGTCCCTGGTGCAGGGGCCAGGGAGTGCCCAAGGAGAAAGGAAGACGGCCGTGTGGAGAATACGCACACACGGTCCCCCTGCTCTGCATGACCGCCCCAACCGTGGTGGCCCCTTGTCACCTTCAGCAAGGTAAGAAGGGCCTGATGTCACAAGAAGCACACTCCTCTCCCCATCGTTGATGGTGGGAGGTGCCGACGTTCAACTCTGCTCAAAGGACAAGGTGGGGCCCAGCCCAGAGACAGCTTCCTCAGCACTCAGCGCGCTTGCCCAAGAGGAGAGGGTGGGCAGCGAGCACAGCATGGCAAAGGCCAGTCCCTGTCACCTCTCTGTCACCTCCTAGAGGGCTTCTTCCCTCGGCAACTTCACGAGTGCCAACCTGGGAGCTGGAGAAGCGGCCTCATTATCGTCCATCAGAATCAAAGAGCTGAAAGGTTTCGAAGGGATTTCTTTTCTCAAAGAGTGTTCTGGGGAACACGGCGGCACGTGGAAGGCTCTGAGGATGCTCATGGAAAGGAAATCCTTTTCTCAAACACATTTGGCCACCGACCCCCTTTTGGCAAACAGCTATTAGTATCCAGCCAAAGCAACACACTTTGGAACACAGTTTGAGAAGCATGGGCCTAATTTAAATCCCTTTGTCGGCAAGTGAGAAAAATGAGGTGCCTTCAGGGGAGGCAGCAGAGCCCAACTCAACACCCACAGCTAGTGGCACAGCCCACGTCTGTGTTGCATTAGACAGCCTGTAAAACCTGGCCTGGCTTCCCAACGTATGAACTGGGTGATGTTGGCAGTCACGGGCCCTCCGTGGGCCTCAGTTTTCTCACCGGTAAAATGGCAGCATTAATGTCTACCTCACAGATCTGCTCTGCGGAGGCAGAGAGCTGTTGAGTCAGACGGAGTCTGCATTTACACCCACACCCGTCACATGTGAGACGTGGGGTCTCGCAAAGTTATGGGGAGTCTGTGCCTCACTTTATTCACAAATGGGGATCATAATAGCAACTGGCTCCAGGATGTGGTGAGGACGGAATCATAAACAGGATCATGAAAGTAAGGCTCTTGGCACAGTGCATGGTGCAGAACAAGCACCTGATCGGTGATACACTGTGGAAATGAACATCGAAGCCGACCGAGACTCACTGTCACTTCCTTTAGACCTTTCGGTATCTTGCTTCCCATTGTATTGCCCTCCCTTGAGTCTTAAACACACAGTCCCACATTCCAGCAGAGTTCTACCCAGTCTCCTCTCTAAAATTTTCTGGAGCAACAGCATGACAGAGATATCACCGGCCCAAAATGCAGGACAAGAAATAAGCTAGGGTCCCTTTAATGAAGGGACTGAGTCATGCAGGAAGGGAGGGAAGTGGGTCGCTTCCCGGAATTCCTCAGCTGTACACACCTCACCTTGCACTTGACAACTGAGCACTTGTATTAACTTCAAAGACAGATGTGTACCTTTTTCCCAAGGCGGTGACCATGGCCTCAAAGGAGCTGTCGTATCTTAACAAGGGGAGGCTGTGTCCGGAAAGGGTGGACTCAATGAACTCTGACAGCCCAAAGTACTTCTTGGTCTCAGGATATAAGTCCACTCCCTAAAACAGAGGAGCATCGGTCACTCAAACGTCATGTTTTCGGGGACTGAGTGCATCACATGCGGTGTGCACAGACAACCTGGACAGGCCCCCTGATCTAAATTGTGCTGACTCGGCAGCCCCTTGGCTGGCATTTCGTTAATTCCTTTCCTTTTGAGACCCAGAGCATAGAGCACTCCATACTTAAGGGATGGTCCATTCCCATCAGTCAAGACTTTTCCATTCATTTGACCCCACTGTGTTCACCAAGAAGAAAAGCAGCCTTCTCTTTTTTCAAACATGCATCTTGCTTTGTTAAAATTGCTTCTTTCCAATAATTTTAAGCTGGTTTTAGGAAGAGAAAAATCAACTATCTTGCATTCAGCTGCTATTAAAATTAACAGAAAAAGGTACGTTTCTCTAACCAGTTTTACTCATGTTGACATAAAATGCCTCCCAAACTAACATCACGGGCTCATCAATTTCACAGCATAACGAAGTTGGGGAAGTTGCTAGAATTACAAACACAAGAACTTTACCCGTAAACAGCACAGTGGGCTAAGTGAGAGGCCATGGAACCAGCTGGGCTGGGTCACACCCTGGTTCTACCCCATTCCAGCCCCTGTCTGCCTCATTTTCCCCATTTGCCAATCTGAGATCATCCTCGCATCTCTCTTGTATATGAGTTCACACGATAAAGCACTTAGAACGTGCCAGCCCAGCTCACGGTTAGCAACACATAAACAAGTATTGTCACTGCCACGGATTCTGAATCTGCTGGCTCCTCCAACGACTCAGCCTCTCCAGAGAAGTCCAGACACGGAGGCTTGCTTATTACTTATATCATCAACTAGAATCCAACCACCCAGAACTCTCAAATCACCAGAACTGCTGGGACCTATTTTGATGAGAAAATGACAGGTGATGAATTAAACACCAGGTTATGTGGATGTGTGTTCAGTTTGAGGAAGGAGATTTTGAACCTCACTGCTTAAGGACACAGGGATAGGAAAAACGGGAACATTCCTACGGCTTCTACACAAAACCTTTTCTGTTCTAAGATAGGGAAGCCGACTGACGCATTTCAGAAAGATTTCTGAAGATGAAGGAGGGTCTAAATTAAATGAATGATCCAAAGAGCTGAGACCCCCTTGAGCCCCAACTGTGCTAGCAAATCAAGATCTTTCCTAAACAGAATTTCTGTGGCTCAGGGCGTCGCTACGTGGCAGCACTCACGTTACTGCAGGAGGCCGGCCAGTGGATCTCGTTGTACGGGCTGATGAGGGTGTGTTGTGTCTGCAGCGCGTACGGGCAGGAAGTCACGTGCAGGGTCACAATGTTGGGGGCCTCCTTCACCTCCCTGCAGTTGAGCAGTCTGTCCACCACGCCCACAGATGGGTCACTTTGGGAATAGAGATTATGAACAGCACTGCTGAGGAAAGAAAAAGGGAAGAAAAGTCACAGTACGTGGAATGACCGATACTGGTCTATACTTTTACAAGGAACAAAAAGTTGCATCAATTGTTGGCCCCCAACATGGTCAACAATTGAAGCTTATGGCTCTGTCCATGACTAGGAAAAGAACACTGTTAAGAATGACTGTAGTGCAGGTACCTGTCAGGGCCTCCTGACACTCATTTCACTAAAAACTCGGCCGGGGCACAGTGTTTATCAAGAGCTGCCTACAAGATCCACAATCTGTCTACTTCTCTAAAACAGTGATTCTTACCCACGAGTGTTCAAAGACTGGCCTTTTCTCCCTTGGCACAATCTCATGGTTGCCTGTGTCCTCAGATTCTTTTCCTTAAAGTCGTACTGCCTTTGAAACAATCCAAAGAAGATATAAAGTGGAAAATTCTATGCTAACTTTAAAGTATAGGAACGGAATTGCGAAGTACTTTGGCCAAGGGGTGGAGGAGACAAGCACTGCTCAGCCTGTCTCTGTGCGACATCGGCCTCAGTGTTCTCGCCTGCAAATCTGGGGGAATACTAAAAATCAGCACTGCACATGCTTTTACGTGGCAGGTAGCCGCTCTGAGAAACCTACTCTCCACATGAATGTTCACCAAACAGCTACTTATACAATACAGGATGTTTAAATTCCCCCAAGCTCAAACATAGACCCTAGGTCGGGGGTGGCGAACCTATGGCACGCGTGCCCAAAGTGGCACACGGAGCAATTATTTCAGCACGCGAAATTATTGTTTTTTGTTATAAAAACATCCTATGCCTCTTATAGACATAAAAATAATCGATACCTCTATCTCACTCGATGGGTTGGCACGCGAGTCGAGCGAGTATACTCTTATTTCATAAACTTTGGCACTCAATCGCCAAAAGGTTCGCCACCCCTGCCCTACATGATAAACATTTTATTCAAGGGTGTCTAATCTTGTGGCTTCCCTGGGCCACATTGGAAGAAGAATTGCCTTGAGCCACACATAAAATATACAACACTGATGACATCTGATGAGTTTAAAAAAAAAAAAAAAAGAGCCCCCTCCCTCCAAAATCTCATAATGTTTTAAGAAAGTTTAAGCAATTAGTGTTGGGCCCCATTCAAAGCCGTCTTGGGCCGCCTGTGGTCCACGGGCGCGGGTTGGACAAGCTTGCCCTGGCTAATCTCCGAGGCTCTGCCGGCCCTAGGCTTCAGACTGTGCGCTCCATCGAAGCCTTCTCCCATGAGCTGACCCACGTCCTTCCTCTCCTCCTCGGCCACGCCAGGGGCAGTGTCTAAATGGACACCCCCAAAGCCAGGCTCCTGGACACGACTGAGCTTCCTCAATCACTGGGAGCCCTGCCAGACTCCACGCTTGACACTGTCTGAGATTCATCTAGATTTACATTCGTTTGAACTGAGGAACATCAACCCTGAAGAGAGACAGCACCCGCTGGGACCTCCATCAAGAAGGGGCCTGGGCTGCGCTCCTCCTGCCAGGGTCCCTTCCTGCACCAGTGGTGGCGCCTTGTCGCTCTACCACCAACATCCGCACCCCAACCCCGTGACACTGGGCAAGATGCTCCTCTTATCTAGCCTTAGTTTCCATAATGGCACCTTCCAGAGGCTGTATTAGATGGTCCCCTGAGGGAACATCCATCTCTAAGGTCCTGAAATATTATATGTCCATGGCACCTGCTGATAGACGCCAAGCCCCCACAGCACTCATCTGTTTAAGGCTGTGCCCACAGTCCCAAGTATCACCTATGCACATTATTTCAAAGACGGAACGTTCCAATCCTGCCACATGCCAAAGTCACCCTAACCTCACAAGATCCCAGTGGGCATGGTCGTGGATTAGCACGAAGAGCGTATGCGGATTCTGAAGGGAGTTTTGCAGGAAGGACTTAAATTTTGCCGGCGCCTCCGCATCCAGCTTCAGCACATACTGCTCCACCATCTGCTTGGTCATGTGCTCTTTGTCCAAGCCTAGCTCCAGTAAGACCCCTGCAACACAGCAAGGACACATCAGTAACTTCGTCACAAGCACTGTCACTGGCTTGCTCACTCAGCAGTCGCCCGATCCTCACCTACACGGCCGCTGCTGGGCTAGGCCCTGCGGCTGCAGGGATGCACACGCGTGGGTGACTCAGGGAGCAGGCTCCACGCAAATGACTGTGGTGTGACCATTAGGAGCTGGGCCCAGAGACAGGCATGCTGACAGCCCGTGTGTGCATAGCAGCCTGCCCACGGGACATAGCTGGGCTGGCTTTGTGAAGCAGCTGATCCCAGGCATGGAGACTAACGGGAAGGAAGGGGAGGTCCTGTCCCCCCACCCCCACCCTGGCAAAGTCATCTCCCAGCCTGAATGCCACTGGGCCATCAGTTACACCACTCTAGAGTGAATCCGTTAAGACACCAACTCTCTGTGTATTTCATATTTAATCCCCTTGAAAGCACAGGGAAAATATAT
Organism: Craseonycteris thonglongyai; assembly: GCA_004027555.1. Classification (NCBI taxonomy): domain Eukaryota; kingdom Metazoa; phylum Chordata; class Mammalia; order Chiroptera; family Craseonycteridae; genus Craseonycteris; species Craseonycteris thonglongyai. Next base: position 105,671 of record PVKE010001114.1, read on the forward strand.
TAAAGTGGAAATCAATACACAGGTCATTGGCTGGAGGGGGACAGAGTGAACATTCAAGTCATGGTTCTTTCTACCTTTGATGCATTATGAAATCCTGGGCAAGTCAGTGTGACTCAGCCTCCATTTCATGATGTATTATACAAAATGAGGGTGATAATTCCTGCCCTGTCTACTTCAGGAGCAAGACTGGTAGTCAGATCTCAACCTGAATGCAAGCGGATCCAAGCATTTCCCACGTGGAGCTCCCTACGTGCCCCGCACCTGAATGCCAGACGTGGAACAGGGTCTGCTGGTAGGTCACTTCTGAGGGTGGGATACAAATCAGGAAGTCCACCTTCTCGAAGGATCCTAAGTCCAGATTCTGGGTGCTGGAATCCGCGATGGAACACACATGGGAGAGGAGCTTCTGAGCCACAGCCAGCTGGAAGGGCCGGATCCGGTGGGGCTCCAGACTGTAACCTGCAACCAGAGGCCCCGTAAAGGGGAGGTGCCCACAGGGCACAGGCCACCGCCCTGGGTCTCTGCTCGAGCATCCAAGAGTGGGCCCCCGTCCAGAGCACAGAGTGGCAGGAAAACACACCAGCATTTATTGATCAAGCGCCAGCTCTGGGCTGTGCCATGACAGTTACTTCACACACCTTTCCTAGTTGATTATTAATAATAAAAGGATGCACAGCACCCAGGGAACATAGAGCAGTGGCCTACTCGACCCGCAGGGGACAGGGACAGCATCTCTGGGAAGCTGATGCCGAGTCCAGACTTTGGAAGAGGCTGCAAGTTCTAGACTTTGGAAGAGGCTGCAAGACAAGATCTCACAGCTCTTCAGAAACTTAGCATGAATATAACATTTTATTGACTGATAGGTTGGAAATCAACACAGAGAAAATGCATCATCTCAGAAGCAGTACAGCGATGCACATTTCAGGGTACGTGACCTTTGTCACTAAGGACTAAAGTCAGATATTAGGTCCAATTTGATGATGCTCAGGAGCAGCCCTGCCTTCTGCACATGCGTGACATCTCTGCCTTGCAGCCCCGAGAGGTCCTGAGATGCTGCCTCTCCAGCCCAGCCCCTGACCCCCAGCTCCTTCTCACCACTCACTTGAGCACGTCGGGGCCCCTCCAACATCCAGGGACACCGGGGAGGCAGTAAGTGAGGGAGAAACGTGGCCTCGATTTTCCTGATGAAATTTGTCCAGCAAAATGTCAATGTCGCCCTCTGCCCAAAACAGAGAGAATAACGGAAATGAGTTTTCCCTCTCATGAAATTCAGTACCCATCTGTGAGACACCTACTCCATATCAGGCACTGTCCTGGGCCTGGGGACGCGGGGGTAACCGAGGCAAAGAAGACATGGCCTGTCCTGTCGAAGAGGCCACGGCCTACTAAGGAAATTGCGCTGTGATGCGGCAGGTGCTTAGGATAGAAGGAAGATTGAGATGCTGAAGGACAGGGGAGAAAAAGTCCACGCCCACCCTGGAGAGGAGGGGCTGGAGAAGGTTTCTGGGAGGAAATGGGCAAGTCTTGAGGGGTGAGTAGCCAGGCAAAAGCGGGAGCAGGGCACACACAGCACAGCACCCATGAAATGAGGCACAGAGAACACACTGCTCTCGCAAGAAGTTTCAAGCAGTCCAGGGAGGGAGGGAGGAGTGGCGGTGGACAAGGCCTGAGAGGCAGAGAAGAATAGGCACAAGGCCCTTGTCGTGCCCCCAAAACCAGAAACCATGATGCCCCCACCTAGGAGAACCCACAGCCAGTGCGGGAAGCTGGCAGCCAGAGGCGCCCACAGCAGCCAGGGCCGCAAAGGCTGGTCCGTGGAATGGGGCCCACCCTGCACGCCTACATCTAGACCAGCCCCAGCAGGCCACCGGGAACGTGGCTCCGAGGCCACCTCCCCCTTTGCCTCTTTGTCTATTTCTGTCTTATCCATTTATGGATTTGGACCAGGCTCACTACAAGCCTACCTGGGCAGAGGGCGCTAAAAAAGGCCCCCAGGGAGTCCACTTTCCCCGTGACCAGCTCATACGTGACTTCCTTCTGGTACTCCGCTGGGGTGAGGAGGCTCTCGGAAAGAATCCGGGCTTGGTATTTTCCTGGAAAACAGACAGCAGATTTCACCAGGCCCCTCCACTTAGAATTCGCACGTGAGCATCTCAGTGACAGGCTCTGAGCCTGCATCTCTTTATCTCTCAGCCCCCACGTCTGGCACCAGCCCAGCTAAGAGCAGGCGTTCCTGCTGGTCAAATGAATACATGGCATGCCCCATCCTGGCCCAGTGTAGCAGGTCAGGGAAGAAGAGGGAAGACCAGAGTTCTGGCTTTGTAACCTGATTCTCCCCACTTACGAGTTACTTAACCCTTCCAGACCCAGTTTCCTCCTCTGAAATATGAGGCCAACAGTGTCTACTTGACATGACTGTTGTGAAGATACACCAAGACCCTGTTTATAAAATGTGTACCCCAATGCCTGACACACAGCACAGACTATAGGTTTATTAGTGGATATACTAGCAAATCAACATTTGAACAAATGTATCAAAAGTAAAGAATGAGCTTAGGATCAAAGAATGGTCAAACATAACTGGGACACTGCATAGCAACAATGTTTCTTAAAGTAAATTTCAAAAGACACAAAAAATTCATGTTTAAATTCTATAGCACCTGTGGTATCATTTTTTTATACTGGCCAGAAAGTAGGAGTGTACCGATTGGCCCAAAATGATCTAGCATCTACAACTTGACCCATGAAGATCCAAGAATAATAGTATGCAAAAGTGTTAAGAATAATGGTTTAAAATCTTGATTGAAAATCCTAAGTACTGGACACTGGATATATGGTGATAGAAGGGGGGCTGATTCTGAATGGTGGGCACATAATGCGATGCATGGGTGATGTGATGTGGAGTTGTACATCCCGAAACTGTCTAATTGTTACCAATCAATGTCACCCCATTAAATTTAACAATAATAAAAAAAAGAAAAAAGAAAATCCTAAGTAGAGAAATTTCTATTTGTACCCATGACTATTTAATCAAGAAAATGCTAGATTTCATAATTTTTGAGTGTTTTTTTTTAAGATTTATTTTACTGTTTTTGACAGAGAGGGACAGAGAGAAGTGGGAGGGCCCAGAGCCGTCTCCATAGTTGTACATCATCAGTTTTCAACATGGTTTCATTCCACACAGGTGGGCGGGAGCCTTGCAGGGTGGGAACCGAACTGGGGGCCTCCTACATGGGAAGCTCACCCCAGTTCAGCACATGGGTCCGTACAGGTCAGGGCCGGGATTCGATCCTAGGTCCCCAGGGCTGCAAAGCAAGCGCTCAACCCACTGAGACATCCTGGCTTCTGAGTGTGTTTTGTTTTTGGTTTTTTTTTAACTGAAAGATGAAGTTGGGAATGAGGTGTTCACATTGTTGACAGAACGAATTCCTAAGGTCACTGTGCAGGATAACAACACCATACACACAATGGACTGACCCAGTGCATAAAAGTTGGTTAATACATCTCATTTCTTCCAAGGACCTGTCCTCTCACAGGCATACCCTGATTGTTACTATTAATAACTA